>CAKKLC010007065.1:31567-48864 GCA_918559645.1 Ceratonova shasta | reverse complement strand
GTTCTTCACTCCACATACCAGTCTTGTTCACATCTACAAATACATTTTTATTCGTATCTGCAGGCTTTTTTTTAGGTTAGAAAAAAGGCAGTTGTTTCCGAGAAATCTTCCATCAGCTGAAATTATTGGCGTATAAGTGAAGCGTGCGTGGGATGTAGAAGATTTAGATAGTAACACATTTTAGAACCCTTTAAAGTTAGTGTCTCACTATTTTCCTGCTCAAAATATCTAGGAACCTGTTCAAAGTTCAATATGTTCTTAGGTTTGATATTGTGATTCTTTATTAAGTCTCATGCAGTGTTTATGATTCAATTGTCAAAGATTTTGCGTTTTTGGGTATGGATCTACACGATGTTTGTGCACGACAAACTAGATTGTTTCTTTTTTTAAAATTGTGTATAAAAACCATCAGAGGATTTGAAGTCACAAATTTCAAGGTCTTTAGCCATATTTGATGCTTTTAGTTTCAAATATTTATCCTTTACAACTAATCCCTTAGAATTCATAGTGAGAACCCAATTGTAAAGATTCTTGTCAATATCCAAAAAAGGTGTACTTCTTCCTGATTTGCCTACCTTCCTCCTCTTGATTATCAAAAGAAAATTTTCGGATAATACATCAAGCATTTCGTTTTTCTTGTTACCCACGTGTAAAGCATTTTTTCTGATATTTTATATTTTCTTGCAATATCTGCCTGCTTCTTCAAAGATCCATCTTCATTTCTTGCCTCAAATTCTTTTACCACGTCAAGCTTATTTAATAGTATAGCTTTTTCTTGTAGCTTGGTTAAAAATATTTTTTGTCATTTAGGATTAAAAAATTTTGTAAAAATATAAAAAAAATCTTGAAAATAAGAAAAAACTTTACATTCGAAAATAAGAAAGAAACTTTCTTATTGTCGAGGGAAGACAGTAGTAAGTATTTTTCTCTTAGCCAGTTTGAACTAGTAATACATCCTTTGCCTTGTATATATTTTGTTAAAAATCTTTTCATGGCAGGATTTTGTATTTTTTCGATTGGATTATTCCATTTTAGCAGGATTTCTACAAGATCAAATTGCGGATTTTTGCTTTATTCTTGTGATTTGTTAATCTGTTGAATCATTATTTTAATAGAAATCTGTCTGTTAGTAATGCCGTTTTGCTTCCATTCATTAAATTTTATCACATTTCTTGTGAGTATTTGGCTGTTTAAATGGTTATTTATTGGTTGTTCTTGTAAATGGTAAATTGATCTGTTACATGCTTTGAAAAACAAAATCCAGACATTTTCACAAAATAAATAATCCCCATACTCTTAAACCTGAGTTCTTGCTGATTTTTGACAAATGATTGCTCTTTTTAATCGATATTCTAACAGTAACAAAAATTTTTACTAAAATAAAAAATCCAATTCTGCAAAATTCATCGGAATCGCGTGGACCCTGTTTATTATATTAAGATTTCCTTTTATGCCTATATTGTTATTATCTTAAGCATCACATGAATTACCTAAAGAAGAATTATTACCACACAATCTTTTATGAAAATTCACGAACTATTATTTAATTTCTTTACTTATTTTTTTAATTTCTTGTTGCAAATTTAAAAAATAATTTATATTATCATCATCTTCAAAATCGTTATTTTTATAGCTTTGACCTTACCCTAATAAACATTTACTTACTACATAATTCACGCTTCTTATTTTAATCTCTTTTCTATAATTTTTTGAAAATTTTTTTTAAATAATTATAAAAAATAGGATAAAATGCACTATAGGCGTGTCTTCTTGATATTCGGAAACTTTTTATTTAGAAATCTTAATATTGGGAAACTTTTTAATAGGAAATCTTTATATACAGAAATCTTGATATTCGAAAAAAATTTTTAGTTAGCCCAATGGTTATTCAATGGTTTTTATCAGAAAGAAGTACTATCGTTCCATTTATTGATGGATTAAAATTTATTAACAATGGCTCACCAAAATAGGAAAACCATTATTGGAGATGTTCCAATCCTTCATGCAATGTCACAGCCTCAACTAGAGGAAAGATACTTTTGATGCTAAAAAATAATCATAACCATCCAATTAGCTTGTTAGACAGACTTTTGGGTGAATTTAGAACCTAAATAAGAAGTAATCTTGATAGTAATCCCTTTATTTCATCAAAAAGGGTATATGACGACACTCTTTAATACTTTTTTGGATTTTTATTTAAATAATTATGAAGAAATATCTTTAATTCCTACATACGACTCTTGTAGGAATTTTATTTATAGTGAAAAGCATAAACATTACCCAGCAACTAGCGGCAATGTTTATGACTTTAATTTTAACAATAGGTTTAAAAATGCTAGGAATGGAAATCGTTTCCTGCTTGTTGATGAAAATATTGAAGTCCGTCTATTAATATTTGCTATGCCCGATTTTTGTAGAAGATTTTTTAATGATGGAATTTCAATTGAGCTTAGTATGGATGGAACTTTCAAATCATCGCCTTCAGAATTTTATCAACTTTATATTGTCTATGGTAAGTTTTGCAATCAGTATTTTCCTATGTTTTATTCTTTTCTTGAAAATAAGACGACAGGTTTATATATTAGATTATTAAACCATGTTAAAGTGCTTATTAATTCGAGCAGAGAAATCATATCTCCAGTTAAATTTTTAATTGATTATGAGTTTGCTATGTTTAATGCTATTAGAACTGTATTTCCTGATTCCATTGTCAAAGGATGTTATTTTCAATTTGGACAGGCTATATGGAGAAAGGTATGCTCTTTTGGTTTAAAATCTTTATAGAATATTGATCGTCAATTTATAAAGTTTATTAATTATATTTCTTCATTGCCGTTAGTACCTCAATCGGAAATTTTTTTGGCTTGGAATTATATTAAATCATTATATTTCACTAGAAATACTGATGTTCAAGAATTGTGTAATTATATTGAACATATTTGGCTTTCTAATAACTCTGCATTATTTAATATATCAGTATGGTCTCATTTTGATAATTATTCAGAAAGAACTAATAATGCAGCTGAAGGTTTTAATTCTAAATTATCAAGAAAACTTAATAAGTCACATCCATATATTTATGAAGTCTTGAATGTTTTAAAACAAATTTAAGTATTAAATGAATTGGAAGTTGATGGGCTGATGAGTGGTAATCCACCTAGTAGGCAAAAAATAGTTTATGAAAGGGCCCATTTATCTATTATACGTATAAGACTAAGATATCTTGAAGGATTAGTTACTTTGGAAGAATTGATAAAGTATATGAGCAGAGCTATAAAGCTTTGCCTAACTGATTAAATTTTTTTAATTTATTTTTTATTATTTTAATTTTAATGTTTAAGAGTCGATGGTGCGGTGAGCACCGGAGAATCGAGTCCATTTCCTAAGTTATTTAGTTTTGACTCGATAAAATTTCCGAATATCAAGATTTCCGAATATTAAGATTTCCGAATATCAAGACTGAACCCACTTGAGGGGCCCTAGGAACGCCTGCACAAAAATAATAAAAAATTTAATTATTAATGAAGACAAATCATATTTTTTGTTATTAAAAATTGGGATAACCTATTTTTCTTAAATTTTCTTTAACATAAATATTTATCTATACATGATAGGGTTATTTTATATTTTTTTGTTAGTAATATATCTATATTTTTTTAAGGCTCCTCATATTGCTTCCATCTATATATGTATGAAAACCATTTTTATTTACAAATTATTTTTTATGGACTACAATCTCATGTTCATAACCTTCCATATTTAAATTACATTATCCTTTCCACCCATCATTAACAATAAAAGAATCTTCTTAAACATTTTCTTTTATTATATTTATTAATTTTTATTTGTTTCTCACTTTGGTTAAGCACATAAATACATAATTATTCTCAGCCACCCCTTCAAGAACCCAAATGTTTTGATTTACTGAAATTCTCAGACGTTCATATTTTCTTTTTGCTATTCTTGATTCATCAATTTGTACCACAATTTCGTCTCCATCTATTTTCTCTTTGAATAAATTAATATTTTCCACATATATTTCTCTTATATAATTTTTCCAATCAACAATGGTATGGTCCGAATTTATTTTCATTTATTTTTAGTGTCTTCTTAATTTATTTTTATATTAAAAACTTCAAAATATAATAAAGTCCATATTTATTACATAGCTGAATGGGAATCTTCAAAAAAAGTTCCATTTCTACTAGATAGTCTTTTTTTGCATTTTATAAAGCTAAATGGGAATCTTTAAAAAAAGTTCCATTTCTACTAGATAGTCTTTTTTTGCATTTTATAAAGCTAAATGAGAATCTTCAAAAAAAGTTCCATTTCTACTAGATAGTCTTTTTTTACATTTTATAAAGCTAAATGGGAATCTTAAAAAAAGTTACATTTCTAATATATAGTCTTTTTTTACATTTTATAAAGCTAAATGAGAATCTTCAAAAAAAGTTCAATTTCTAATAGATAGTCTTTTTTTACATTTTATAAAGCTAAATGAGAATCTTCAAAAAAAGTTCAATTTCTAATAGATAGTCTTTTTTTGCATTTTATAAAGCTAAATGGGAATCTTTAAAAAAAGTTGCCTTTCTAATAGATAGTCTTTTTTTGCATTTTATAAAGCTAAATGGGAATCTTCAAAAAAAGTTGCCTTTCTAATAGATAGTCTTTTTTTGCATTTTATAAAGCTAAATGGGAATCTTCAAAAAAAGTATCATTTCTTCTATATAGTATTTTTAAATTTTATGCATCTAAAAATATAACCATTAATTCATACATTGTATTTTTAGATATTCATAATTTTATTCCAAACCACAAGTACGTGTTTTAGATAATAAAACTAAATTTTTTAAAAAATTAATTGTTTTTTATTTTAAACTTTTTAATTCTGAAAAATCAAATACCAAAAAATCATTTATTTTATCAAGATATCATTTTTCAATGGTATAACAATGCGCATGCGTTATAAAACCATAAGTGCATTTTAGCCTAAAATGCGTAGAAACAAGCATTTTCCAATAACCGCCACTTTACGGTATATTGATTTTAATCAAATTTTCGCGCATGTACTTTATTTATATTCCTTTAGCCGGTTTTAAAATAAAACTTTCAATGAAGAATGACAACAATTTTATTACCCTTCAGTTACAAATATTCAAAAGTTATTAAACAAAAACTGGTTATTTATTTTTTTTCTTGTCTTTATAATCAAATAATCACCATATTACACTTAAGTTTTTTTAACTCGCATGCGCTTTACAATAAGAATAAAATTAACTGTTAAATAATTATTTTTTTAAATTTATAAAAAATGCTTTAGTGTTATCTTTTCTCAATAATTAACGGTTATTTTTCAATCCGTAAACTGACTACTATAAAACAACTCATTTGCATAAATTAATACAAAAAGGATTATGGGATTATATTATATGGAAGATTTAAATAATTTTATCGAAAATTCAGATAAAGATGTTATAATATTGTTTTATGCCAACATCCTTAAAGAAACTGGAAAAAGTTGGTGCCCAGATTGTGTAAAAAGTAATTAATTAATCTAATCAAGTTACACCGAAATATAAGGAAATTAAAGAAAAATATAGAAATGAATATTCTTTCGTTTTATGCTATGTTGGTGAAAGAGCTGCGTAATTAATTTTTTTTTAAATTTAGATGGAAAAACCCAAATAATCCTTTCAGAATAGATAGAAGATTTTTGATATCATCAGTACCAACATTATTTAATAATAAAACAGTATAATTAAAAAATGTTTGTAGAAAAAGAAACTAGTAGAGGATGAAATATTAGATGATAGGAAACTTTCAAAATTCTTTAAAGCCTAGGTTAAGTTACATCCATTTTGAATTAAAATAACACGAATTTACAATTATTGTATTCTATTTATGTTTTTAAATTAGTATTTGCTATTTTTATAAGTAAAATAAATAATTTTAATATACCATTAACTTTTTATATGCTCATTTATTAGAATTGTAGATGATTTTTTTTATTAATATGTAGTATTTTATATTGAATGTTGTTGTTTGTGTATAATCATACATTTTAAACCAAAAATAATGAATGAAATTTGTTAAATTTATTTAAAATATTTCATTAGTACTTATGATGAATATATATATACTTGGAAAAAAGAGAGCAAATATGTTATATTTGTAAACTGTAAATGATCTTTTGAACCAATTTTAAGTAAAAAAATAAATACGTATTATTACTGATAAAAATAAGATAAATTGCGTATATTTAAACATAAAAATTAAATAAATCCATAATTAGAATAACCTCCTTTTACCGAATTAATTTTTTGTTAATATCAATCGTAATAGCTTTAGTGAAATAGTAAAATATTTTTATTTTATAAAAATATTGATCTTATGGTGTTTATTAATAATTCATCCAGTATCAAAAATATTATTCCTGATTCTTGGATAGCATTATAGGTAATTTCAATATAAAAGAATATATCATTATATTAATATTGATTTTTACATTACTCAGAATGATCTAAATAACATACATTATAATTTCTAGAAAAATATAAATTAGAAAATACCTCATTTCGAAATCAGAAGTAGAGATTTTAGTCAGCCATCAAAATATAAACAAAATATTAAAATGTACAAAAGTTTTATTTATTTGAAAAACATAATACTTGTAACTTAATAATGTTGATAATTCTTATTCTTATATAACTATAAATATTACATTTTAATCTAACTTAGATCATCACAAAGACCTATAATTCATAAGTATATTGAAAGAAATTAGTCGATGAAAAAATTAATAGTTTTAAAAATTATCTAATTTAATAATGTCTTTTAATAATTATATCTTACTTAATGATTTTTTAAAAATCAATAAATATAAATGACATCATCAAAGTTTAATTTTTAATCTAATATAGGTCCTAATGTATAATAAAAATATCCATAAATGTATCATTTAACTAATTATATAAAAAAAATATCAAAACTCTATTACTTTTTATTAAGAAGAATTATTGAACCTTATCGTATTAAACCTTTTTCAACCAAAAAACAACAGAAAAATGAAAATGACATCAATTAGCATTATAAAAATGAAATATGGCATTATAATAACAGATAAACTCTATAAACAAATATAACATGCTTTCATTTAAACTCCATTTAAAACAATTTTGCAACTGAAAACGGAAGCAATCTCTTCTATGTATATATGAACTTATATAGATAAACTCTAATTTAGAATTCATAATCTTAAAGCTTCTAGTGTAAATCAAAAGTAATTATCCAAGATAATTATAATTTTTTTATACCAAAAAATATTTGCATATTTAAAGAAAAAATTTCTTATAAAATTATTTAAGTTCATTTTTTAAGAGTAAAAAGAAGATTTAGCCAGACTTTTCCTGCTCAGAATAATCTGTAATATATTTTTTCAGTATTCTAATATTTGATTTGAATTGAAAGATTTGAAAACTATTGATTTATTACTTTATATATAAGATCGCTAATGTATTACGAATTATAAGCTTAGTTGATTAATAATTTTTTGTTATGAGTTTCATTTGTTTCTATACAATAAAATTTTATTCATAAATTGGTGAGATTATAAAATAATGATAACATTTTTTTGATAAAAATATATTCTCAAATTTATATATATCTATAGTAAAGAAACATTGCAGGCGATTCACTATAGGTTCAGCACTTTAATTAAAATTGGTAAATTTTTCACCAATTACATTTTTAAACAAATTAGATTATTATTCAATTGTTCATCATTTAAATAAAGATTTTAAATTATAGTTAAAATTAAACCCCGTAATTACGCTAACTATACCTACGCTAAAGATTATGATGGAGATAAGTTTAATGCAGCAGAAAACCATGCCATATTTCTTGCTGGAGAATGCATTTTTATTTCACAATTTAGTTTTGCAGAAGTCCTAATGAATGCTACCACCTCGTGGAAAAATCCTACAATGACGCAAAAGAGCATGCAGAAAAAGTGAATCTATCCTAAAAAACAGCTTTTTTGTAAGCTCAAAGCTGAATCTCACCCAGCAGATGTATCTTTGCTACTTCTTTTGTTCACAAGCTAACTTCACTATGATACAAGTGTTCACCGGTCACAAAGAAAATACGATAACACAATATCCGACCAAGATAAGGGAATTAATAGCTTCTAATCTCAAAACCACACACGAAAAAATTGTTGAGCCTATTATTGCGGGGAAAATAGATGAATCTAAGTTTGGAAAAGTAAAATACCACAGAGGTCATCGTGTAGATGGTGTATGCGTAGTAGGAGGTGTTGAGAAAACAAAGAAGAGAGGAATATTCATGGAAATGGTAGATTTTTAAGATCAAACAACCCTTATTAATCTAATCAAGAAGCATGTTGAAGAAGGATCAACAGGTAGAACGGATCTTTGGAAAGGATATAAGAACCTGATAAGAAAAATGAACGTTATACAAGAAACTGTAAATCACAGTTTATACTTCAAGGATCCTGTAACTGATATCCATACTAATACCATTAAAGATACATGATGTGGTGTAAAAGTTAACATTTCATCACGGAAAGAGAACTAAGGGGTATATAGAAGGCAACCTGTTTGAATTTATAAAGAGAAGAAAGAAAACAGGAAACATCTGAGAACTCTTTATGAATCTTTTAAATGAGTACCAAATTAATTAAATTAATAATATTTATTCATTTTTTTTAAAAAACTGCGATGGTTGAAAAATTTTTCAATCTTAATTAAAGTACTAAACATATAGTGAATCTTAGCCAATTATATTTTTTAAATAACTAAAAATATAATTTTTAAATAGGTTTTGTGATAGTAGCTTATTTTATAAGATTAAATCGTCAATTTATATTATATAGTAACAAAAAGTGTAGATTATA
Organism: Ceratonova shasta; assembly: GCA_918559645.1. NCBI lineage: Eukaryota > Metazoa > Cnidaria > Myxozoa > Bivalvulida > Ceratomyxidae > Ceratonova > Ceratonova shasta. The sequence goes on along the minus strand of CAKKLC010007065.1, from coordinate 39,950 downwards.
CTGATAAACAACATCCATAATTTGATCTTGCTACCCAAAATTGTTTGAATGAACAGATACACTATAATTAAATTAACAATAATAGCTAGCTGGTCTAAATATACCATTTTATAATATGATTTCTTAAGAAAGTTGTTGTAATAGTTTTTCTAATAAATACAGGATGAATTGGTATCTGAAAGTGTGTTATTAGAAATGTGAAGCAGAAATCTGTAAGAAACTTTATTTTTTATAGTTAATATTAATGATATTTATAGTAAAAACTTTATTATAGAGTTAATATTCAATATATCCACAACATCTTGTATACTACTAAAGTGAACATAACTATCCAAATAAATACTATATTTATAATGTTAATATTTAATATATCCACAACATACAACATCTTATATACTACCAAATGAACATTACTCTCCAAATAAAAACTTTATTTTTTTAGTTAATATTAAATATATCCACAACAACATCTTATATACTACCCAAATGAACATTACTCTCCAAATAAATACTTTATTTATAATGTTAATATTTAATATATCCACAACATACAACATCTTATGTACAACTCAAATGAAGATTACTCTTCAAATAAATACTTTATTTATAATGTTAATATTCAATATATCCACAACAGCATCTTATATACTACCCAAATGAACATTACTCTCCCAATAAAACTTTATTTATTCATTTAATTTTAAATGTATCCACAACAAACAACATCTTATATATATAACCAAAATAAAGATAACTATCCAAATAAAAACTTTATTTATTCAATTAATATTCAATGTATCCACAACATACAACATCTTATATATAACTCAAATGAACATTACTCTCCAAATAAATACTTTATTTATAATGTTAATATTCATTATATCCACAACATACAACATCTTGTATACTACTAAAGTGAACATAACTATCCAAATAAATAATTTATTTATAATGTTAATATTCAATATATCCACAACATATAACATCTTATATATAACTTAAATGAACATTACTCTCCAAATAAATACTTTATTTATAATGTTAATATTGAATATATCCACAACATCCAACATCTTGTATACTACTAAAGTGAACATAACTAACCAAATAAATACTTTATTTATAATGTTAATATTTAATATATCCACAACATACAACATCTTATATATAACTCAAATGAACATTACTTTCCAAATAAATACTTTATTTATAATGTTAATATTCAATATATCCACAACATATAACATATTGTATACTACCAAAATAAAGATAACTATCCAAATAAAAACTTTATTTATTCAGTTAATATTCAATATATCAAAATATAAAACATCTTATATACTACCAAAATGAATATTACTCTCCAAATAAATACTTTATTTATAATGTTAATATTCAATATATCCACAACATACAACATCTTGTATACTACTAAAGTGAACATAACTATCCAAATAAATAATTTATTTTTTATAGTTAATCTATGCACAACATACAACATCTTATATACTAACGAACTAACTTTAATCTCCAAATAAAAACTTTATTTTTATAGTTAATATATCCACAATATACAACATCTTATATACAACCCAAATGAACATTACTCTCAAAACAAAAACTTTATTTGTTAAGTTAATATTCAATTATATATATCCATAATAACAAAACTTCTCTTCTTAGCACCGCTGGCGAGTAGTGATTTCGATCGCTGACAGTGAAGATAGTTGACAGAAGAGGATGCTGTACGAGTCCTATGTACCGGTGCTAGGTCATGTAATGACAAGTTATTCAAGTATTGCAACGATTATCGGATGGACGAACGAACAGCTATGCTTCTATCAGATTTATCGAGCCATTTAATATGCAGAAGGATTTCGTTTAACGATGTTGTAGAGAACAATTTGGACTAACTTATATTTGGAGTATAATGTTCCTTTGGTCATATGTAATGCTTTGGGGTGTGATGTGTTGTAATGTAAAAATTCCCTTAACTTAGTAGTAGTGTTGTATTATTTGGAGAGTATTGTTTATTTGGGTGGTATATAATTGTTCTATGTTTCGGACATATTGAATATTAACTATAACTAATAAAGTTTCTTTCAGACACATGCATCACATTTCATAATAATCACTTTCGGCGACCACTTTGATCATATACCATTTGAATAAGAAATTTTTCAGATCAAGTATACATGATCCACTTTTACAGAATGGAATAAGTTATCAACACGTGCCCTTATGAATTACTATCATATTATTTTTAAGAGGCTTATCTAAAATTGAAAACGAAAGTATTTTAAAAATGTAAAAAAAGAAAGTTAAAAGCTCTTTCCTATGCACTATTCAGTTTTTTTACACTTTGAGCACATGAAAAGTGTCATCAATATCATGCATAATCACAGGTATCTTGTTTCTTATTTTCTTACTCATATCAGCCAGTAAAAAGTTAAATTGCTTAAATATTACTAAAATTGTTTGGGTTGATCATATTTGATTCTTAATGTGGCTAAGCCATCAATATTTTAATAATTATATATTAAATTATTATTTTATATTCAATATCACTATTAATATGTTTATTCTAATTGCATCCTAATATAAACTAGAAACTTGTCTTGTTAATTGAAATAAATAAATTTAACTTTATTTAAATTACAAAGAATGGATCCATAAAAGTAAATATATTTTTAATTATGAATTATTTAAAAATATTATTTAATTAATTTTAATTCTATTTAAATTTTTTTTTGAATATTTATATAATTAGAAATTATGTTGCCTTTGTATTCAAAATTTTAAACATTCCATACTTAATATTCTACTTACCTATTTTTTAACATGTCTGAGTGGATGAAGTTAATATTCTAATAAGAAGAAACTTGATTGTATTTCTAAAAAGTATAATTAAGCTCCCTTTTTGCTGAATTATTTAGTTTTGTCACCAAAATCTCAATAGAACTCCATGCAGCAATCATCTTCTGGAAATTATAAAAATAATATTCACATTTTAGATTATTATCTATTTCAACAAACATATCACTGATTTTTCAATTTGATACCAATTGAAACCAAGATACCCCGCCTTAAATGGTCCCACTTTTGTATGATTCGTTTTCTTGAAGCTGAATTTACTTTTTTACAGCCTTGTTAAACACAATATTTTAATAATTCATTAGACATTCAATGATAAATATCTTTTGATCTTTAAACCAGACATTCTGTAAATTTCTCTAATTCAGAAATTTTTTAAGTAGATCTGGATAATTTTATCAAGTTTTTTGACTTTAAATCTTTAGTGTCTTTCTAGTTGTTTGCAAACCTGTATGTTTTAAGTATTAATTAAAATTATTAAGAACCGACGACCTTGTTAAACCATTTTCTTTTAGTATTTCCTTGGAACTTGTGTAACTATAAGAATCTTCGTCTTTACTATTAATAAGCTTTCTCATACGTACAATTTCATCTTTTATTCTAACAGAATTTAGTTACCTTCTTGATTTTCTATCACTAATCGTTTTTTTTAATTTTATTGATATTTTGGCTGTTATTTTCCTTTATTTAGGTTTATTTTTAGAAATTTATTAATTATTTTCATAGTATTCCATTTTTGTTTCAATAGGCAAATGTCGTAAATAAAATTATGGTATTCTATAGTGATTTTTGCAATTCTGACCAGAAAATGTTCAAAAATATTACGTCAAAAAAATAATCAAAATAATTATTTTATATATTAAATATATGAGTAAATTAGTAAAGCATTTAATTTATTAATAGTTTGATTTATCTAATTTTTTATGATTAATTCATATGAATTGTTCAAACTGTAGATTATTATTTCCTTCAGTAGTTTACAAAACTTTATAGTCATATTTTATTTCACTACTAATTAAAGGCCAGTTATTTTTTTCTTCAGATAAAAAGTTTGATACTCATTGAATTATTTTTTAAATATTTCGTAATGTATAAAATAATTCAATATGTAGGCTAGTGTTTTTTTAAAAAATAAAAATTAATAAAAGAAAATTATTTCAAGTTTTTTAAATTTGTAATAAGATTTTCAGGTTTAAATTTAACTACAGATTTGGTGGTTGTGGATTATACGACGTTTCTGAAAAAAAGAAAAACATCAAATTATTTGTAATAGTAGAAATAGAAGGTCATATAACTTGTTTTTCTCTGTTTTTGACTACCATAAAAATTAAATAAAATAATTTGAATATTGCAACTATGGGATTCTGCTGCGAGTTCGCAATATTCGTTTTAAGTGTATCCATAATCCTTCAATTGACTAAGTGTGGAAAATTAGATCTTTTGTATCTACAAAGTTCGTTGAGTGATTAAAAATTTTATTTATTAACTCCGTACTATCTCTAAATGGAGTATAATAAGCCCGCTATTGATCTGTAACTATAATAGATCTGAGATAAACATTCTTATAAATAATTCGTCTTATTGTATCTGTATTTATATTTAAAAAAGGATAAATGAAGCCCTGCCTTAACCACTATTTATTTCTCCTACATAATATTGTACAAGAGACATAACCCACGGATATATTTTCTCTTAAAAAATAGACTTATTTATTTCCGTTATTTTACTATAGCCGTCAGAATTGACACCATCATGCTTGTTACTTTTTCTTACAGTGTAATCACAAATAGCTTTCTAAAAAAATCAACATATTCAAACACCGTAAATTAGTCAATTTGGTACTCAAAAGCTATGCCTTTAAAAGATGATTTCTTAATATATTTATACATTATTAAGAAAATTGTTTTCATTCTTATCTCTGAACCTTTTAAAAAGCTATTTTTTGGACACTTTATAAAAGCAACAAGCTGATTTGCACAGGCAAAAAAAAATTTTGAGATACACCTAGTTCAAAATAAAACATTCTAGTACCATAATTACAAATGGTACAACAAATTGTATTATGAATTACTTTGGATTTGGATAAAAAGACATTTGCATCATAACCACTAGTAAATGTATGGTCTATGAATCTCTCAAAGATGATCAATCTCTTCAAAGTTTCCCTTTGAGTAAAGTTTTTGCTTTCTTATGACTTCTTTGACACCTCTACTTACCATGTAAGAGTGGTTCTTAAAATTTTTCAAAAACCTTGTATAATCCACATTCATCCAAGGTTTATATATTATTTTGGTACATAAGAAATTTACGCCCGATAAAAGTAAAAAAAAAACAAAAAAATTGGTCTTACAAGTTCCAAAAGAATACTAAAGATTAAGATGGTATTCTCCGATGAGGAAATCACAAATTTAAGTATTTAAGAGGCTTCTATAGGTGATATTTTTATAATCACAAATCCAAAACATTTTTTTTTGTTCGCTTGCGACTTATAAAAAATGAGGTCAAGTTAGATAAATATAGATAGAATTGTCAAATAAGATATGTATAGAGATCCTCTTACATTGATGCATATGTGTGGAAATGTATAGCTGTGTGTAATTTTTCAGAAAAGCGTAAGGTTTCGTAGCTTTTTTGAATCATCATTCTTAACGATGAAAACAATATTTATGATTATTTATAAATACATAAAAAGAGTGCAATTTTGTGAAATTTGCATATGAGCTTAATATATTTAATCAAAGACCGTAAGTATATTTTTAGAAACAATAAGGGAGATAATTATCGAGACGGTAATTAATAATAGTGTGATGGTTGAAGATTTCGATGAAAATGGTCTGCAAAATATTGTTAAAATCTACGAAAGTTACTTTTTAAATCTAAGTACAATAGAGGTCGGTTTATTGAAAGATTGTAATACATTGGAGTAGAGAAAGGGGATCCAAACATACATTTATATTATCAGTCTTAAATAGAAACACACAAACAATTGTATAGGTTATTTTGAACAATTTATTACCAATATAGTAACCAATTAGAGGAGGGCATATGGTGCTATTCTAAGACAATTGGATGAATATGATCACTTAACAGTAAAAGCATCGGTCAATTTTGTAGGCAAAATTATCATTCTAGTACATACTCAGCATATTGAAGAATTTTGGTCTGTTTCTAAAAAATTTCTTTTTAGTAAACATAGAATAAACTCCCATGTCCACTTTGAGTACCTACAGCAATTTTTTATGGGAGTTTAAATTGAAAAAATAAAACTCTTGCTGTATTTTTAAAATTTATTTAGTATGGTTCTTTTTTCTTCTATGTTTTTTTTATAAGAAATTTTTATCGGGCATAAAACTCTCATGTACCATTATTTCTAAGAAATCTTTTACAGTCAAGTAAAAAAGGGAATTGCTTATAACTTGAATATATTTTATGACAAATTTTTAGAATTTTATTTTACTCTAATAATGGAAATATTTTTAGTGGATTATTTATATTCTTGAACTCCATAAGAAAAAAAGATTAAAGTGGTTATTTAGGAACAAATTATAAAATTAACCTAATAATGATAAAAATGAAATAATAAAACTTCAATGGTTTTTATTACAAATAGACTAACAAAAGGTAATAAACTAAATAATTTCATTTAAGTAAAACAATTATGTCATTAAATTAAAATATTCTATAAATTTCTATTTTATTTAGTAGATTTTGTGAATTCAATCAATAATAAGGGAGCTAAGATTAAGAAAACATTTTATTTATCAATAAAAATGTATAAATTGAAATTATATTTGTTAATGTAATTTTTTCAATCTATAAGTTGTCCAATATAATTAAAAAAATTATTTTTCTAATTTTTCATCATAAAATGCTAACTTTTTTATAATTTATTGAGAGTATTTATAATCAATAAACTAATTTTATTTAAAAAAAGTATCATCTTAATATGATATATCCATTAAACTGAATGTCTTAGTATTAAAAAATAGTCCATCAATTTAAATGTATTATTTACATTGATTATAAATATGTTTTCTGATTCACTACATTTTCATCAAAAAAAATGTTTACCGAAAAAATTTTCATCAAAAAATTATATTGACGAAGTTATATCTGGAATTTCTAGATAAACATTACTGTAAAGGGAAACTAATTAAGTGTGTTTTGCTAACTGAAGTGAAAATGGTACAAATAAAAATCAGTAAAACGCTGTAAACAGATTACTTGGTTTAGTTTCTTAATTGTCAAAAAAATGAATAATCAAATTAATAAATTAAAAGTTATGCATAAAACGGAATTAGAGTTTAGTTGGTTACATTATTCAATATTTTGCATTAAATTTTAATGCAAAGCCAATAACAATTTTTTTAAATCCCTCTTTTATTTATAGCATTGATATAAAAATCTTAAAGAATTATATGTAATAATCGATATCGGCCAAAATTTCCATAAGATATGTAATAATATTATACCATTTTTCAGTGAACTTCGTCTTTTTTTCTTTAAACTTCGTTTTTTTTATAAATATATTGTGTTACGGATTAATGGAAAATAAGAAAAATCAGGTTACAAATCCAGCATTACGAAAAAATCTAATTGATTTAATAGTGGAACAGGGATTTAACATTAAAAAAGCTGCAGAGATGCTAAAGATTAATTATAGCAATTCAAAAAGCATTTATCTTGTCTATCAACGCGAAGATAGAACAGACCCAATAAAAAAACTTGGCAAAAAAGCCTCAAAAAATGTTAAGCAAGTGAGAGACCTGGTTGCAAACGCGGTTTCTATAAACCCGCAGATTACAATTAAAGAAATAAGGCAACAGGTTATAACTGCGATGGGTGACGGATATGATATTTCTTTAGCAACGATAAACCGTTACCTATCTGATCTCAAAATTACAATGAAAACAGTTTATTTGGAACTAGACAGGGTCAACGAGGAAGATAAAATACAGCAAAGAAAAACATACAGTCTTTATTACAATGCTCTTATATAGAATGAGCAAAACATTGTAATTTTTATAGACGACTCAAGTTTCAATTTGCATTTAAAACGGAACTACGGAAGATCAGTTTGTGGGACAAGAGCTAATGTTATGGTACCCACTATAAGAGGTCGTTCTGTCAGCTTGATTGGAGCATTATCGGTTAATGGAATTGTTTATCACAAGACAATTTCAAAATCAACAGTGAATGCTTCAATTTTTAAAATCTTTTTGGAAGAATTATGCTTCAAACTAAGCGACGATCTGAAACTGCAAAATATATGTCTGATCTTGGATAATGCACGTGTGCATAGAAAAGATGACATTAACGAAGTGTGTACAAGATATGATTTTAATTACAAGTTTTTATCGCCATATTCTTACATGCTCAATCCCATTGAAAATGCTTTTTCAAAAATAAAAGCATTCGTCAAATCTAGATTGTCAGTAGCAAACATTAAATCAATAGTTAATCTACTGGATCTAGTTGTTTTAGAGATTAATGCTAGAGATTGTAT
>CAKKLC010007065.1:11365-29053 GCA_918559645.1 Ceratonova shasta | reverse complement strand
AAAGATCGCATAACAATCATGTTTACATGTAGCATGACTGGCGAAAAGAAAACCCCTTTGATTATTGGAAAATCAAAGACACCGAGACCATTAAAGAACTTTAACTTCAATGAAGTAGGTATTAAATATGCCTACTCTTCAAAGGCTTGGATGACAACACAAATATTAAAAACATACTTCTAGGAACTTAATCAGAATATGGAAAGAGACCAAAGGAAGGTTCTTTTGCTTCTAGATAACGCACCATCTTATCCTAGTATTGAGTTAAGCAACGTCGAACTGATGTTTCTGCCCAAAAATACAACTTCTATTATGCAACCTTTAGACATGGGGATAATAAAAGCCTTTAAAAGTCATTATTTCAATTGTTTAGTTGATTCTTACGACTTTGGAAATACAAATAACAAAGAAAACATCTTAGGATTAATCAATATTAAAAACGCAGTTCTTTTAGTTTCGATAGCCTGGGACAGAGTGACAAAAGAATTAATTATGAATTGTTTTGTAAAGGGATTGGAGAACGAACAAGAACACAAAGAAGACGAAATTCACGTTTCAAATTTAGAAACGCTTATGGATAATAAAATTGAGGAAGTTTATGATGAGGCAACTGAGGTTGAAAGTTGTGATTCTATTAAAAGCATTAAAAGACCTTTAGAAGAAATAAGATTGGCTTTATCGCATTTTGATAAGTTTTTTTCTCTTGCATCAACAGTTTCATCTTCAAAGTTCAAAGAGTTGCTTTTGATAAAAATAGAAATGATAAGAGAATGGAAAGGAAAATATGGTTTGGAAGTAGCATTGCTGACTATCTTATAAAAGAATAAACAATTATTTATGACGTACAATCTGTATAATGTTTTATAACTCTAATGCATTAAAAATCTTTGTACATTATTTGAGAAAAAAAACTTGATTTTTTAAATATATTTAATTAAACCCCGCCCATCGAAAAACCCCGGGTTTCGGGGCATATTTTAAAAAAAGTGCCCCAAAATCGGGGTCAGACTGTACCTCATAATGATTTTTTATTAGAATTTCAAAATCAATTATTTTATTTTCTAGAGCTTATTCAATTTACTATGAAATTGATTATGTAAAGGGATCTTTCAACCTTTTATTGGCTAAAATATAGATTTCTCTATTATTTTCGACAAGCTTCAAGTTTATCTTACAACCAAATTACATTTTATTTGATTGCTTAAGAAATACAAGTAAAAATTAATTAAAAAATTATAATTTAAGATATAATTATATCCAAAAAATTAATAATTATTTGTATTTATCTGCTAAAGCGAAATTTTTATTTAAAAATTCTAAAATATACGCATAATAAATCGGTTGTAAAATATTCGGCAAATTTACTGATGATAAAAATTTCTAAAATTATACATATTTATCTTAGGTTTTTTTTCATTTTCCAACTAAATTTATTTTTTAGTGATAAAATCTTACTTTGTACCTATAAGCAAATATACTATTCTTAGGGTAATTTATATAATTCAATATTTCGATTTTAATTCTTTTGGCTTTCAAAAACCCAAGTAACAAGATTATCAAGAAAATTATCTGATTGTTACATTGAAAGTAATACAACAATAATATTAATTTGTTCACGCCCGTTGTGTTATCAAATTCCATTAAATCAACACGAAAACCATTATTTGCAGATTTTATATAGAGCTTTGTCTTATATAGTTTAAAATAATTTAATGATTATATTTTGTTGTATGATAAAATAGTGTTACTTTAATAAATCAAAATTTATGGAATTTTTTCTTGCTTGTTGTGGAAAAATTTCAATAACTGAAAAAATTAGTAGAAATTTTTCTCTAATATTTCATAACTTTAGTTTAAATTAGCCATAGATTAAATTTCAAAATTTATTATCACTAGAATAATAATTTAAATATAATGTATTTTAAATAGTTCACACTTGAAAAACTGAGATTCCATATTATCTATACTTATTTTCTAATATTCAATATCTACATTTTTTTATTTCTGGTATCTTTTGAAAGTTCCAATACAAGCAGGAATACTTTTTATGCAATTTTATTAAAAATGTTATAAAATAACTTTATTTTTTAAGTTTGTAAAAACTATGGGAATATCATAACTAAAACTGGGCAAAATTACATGAAGACATCACATCATTAATAATATTTATAATTTATAAATAAATAGTCATTTAAAATAGTTTAATAGTAAAATATTTAATTATAGTATAATTTTATAATTATTTTAGTATAATTTATTTTCACCCAATAAAGTATCATACTAATCAGATTTTTCATTTAAAATTATTTTAATTCTGATAAAAAATAAAAAAAATTCTAAAAATTTTCTTTAAAAACACACATGCTGAATTTTTATAAAACTTACTTAGGACCAATAATAAACGGTGATGTGAACGAATAGATAGAATTCTTGGGAGCATTGGCGTTTTCAAGCAGAACATCTACTATTAAACTGAAATAAACAGATGAAAGGAGTTCTTTATTCGAAGATAAAAGACAGAATGGTATTTAAGCATTACAATAAAGCATGCAAAAATTATAACACTACTAAGAGCAAACGATCTCAAAGTTTTAGGGCAAATTTTATTATTACCTACAAAGATTGTTTAAAGTTACTGTGGAAATTTTTACAAGAAGTTCAATGTGTGTTGACATAATTAACGATATTTATTGTGGAAAAAATAAACTAAATAAATTTACGCCTTCTAGCGTCATTTATGTAAAAGATATCATCAAATACATCCAATAATGTTATGTGGTGAAGGAATTGCGGTGAGAGCCAACTCGCCACAACAACAACAAAAAAATAATAAATAACTTTTCAAATTATTTTAAGACGATAAATAAACCAAAGCCAATGGTTCGTTTTAATTATTGTATTCATAAAGGCTGTAATTTTCAACTACTATTCTAAGCTTGATTTTTTTAAAAAAATCTACATTAAAAATATGTAAATTAATGCCTAACGCAGCTTGGATAAGTAAAAATCGTGTCTCTTCTTATTGTTTTTGAATCAAATTTTTATAAAAATAGCAATATTGGGATGCTGAATGTTGCAATCTTAGTTTAACTCTCTATGCCAGACTTCTACTGTATTAGTAGTACTTGGAATAGAATATAAAACTCTTTCATAAGCTGACCGAAAATGAATCGTTAATAAAGGCTCTGATATTTCCCCGTTATTATCTCTCTTAATATAATTAGTTTAAAAATATTGCAAAAATAAATTTATATCATTATAAAATCGATTCTCATTTTCATTATTAACAATTTTTTCAAACGCATCTATTACATCAAAAATCAGGTAAAAAGTTGGATTTAAAAAATTTTGGACCAGATTTTTGAGTCTTAAGCAAGAGTTTTATCTAGATGCTGATTCTAAATATTGTATTTTTTTCCAAATATCCTGACTGAAATAAAAAAGACATCCATATATTTTTGCAGCTGGAACCAAAGCCCCAAGAGAACTACAAAAACTCAATTCTAAGTCTATAATTATATTGAGAGGTTTAAGATCTGAATGTGCTATTATATTTTGAAAATTTCTTATATAATCAGCGACTTTTTCTTATTTCATACAAATCAAAGCCAATCAATACGCTTCGCCAAATATTAATCAATGTATTGACACCATTTGAGTGAAATCATGCCGAACTACTTTAAATGTTCCATCAATTATCAATATTTTGATTTTTCAAGGTAATTTTTCATACTCGGTGATTAAAAAATAATAATCCTGTTAGCTTGATGAAGACCACTATCATGTATTAAGAATAATTCGTTTCTTAAATTTAATTTAAGGGATTCTGAAATCTCATCTTTATCTGAAACAAAATTATCAAGCTTTAAATTTCTTAATTTGTTACTTTTTCTTTCAGTGATCTGATATTACGCATGAAAGTAATAGCTTTATTATGTAAAAATTCTTAACAGATATGATTATCTTTTTTGGAGTTTCTTTTAATAAAGAAGCTGTTGACTTCATTAAAAAAAGCGCTTCTAAGCTCTTGCATTTATCCTAGTTAGTATCGTGATTATGGATTTCTAAGCTAATAAATGTTTTTTTTAGTCAAAACTATCTTGCCACTACATTGTCTGTTTCTACAACACCATATTTCAAGACTATCAATCTATTTAACGTATGTATATGCAATTCCTTCAAATAAAATGATTCGCCCACCTCTTTGGTTTGTAATAAATTTCATAAGGAAGAAATCGTTTTTTTTTAATCGAATCAGGTAATTTTAAATGCAAAAACGAAAAAAAAATTTTGTTGCGAGTTGACGGTTTTGACATAAGGTAAATTTTATTGGATTATGTATTTATATTATTTATTTAATTATTTTAAATAAGAAAAAAAATAATCGGCCGCTTATCCATATTGCCCAAAGAAAAAATAGGAGGTCCGGGCATCGAGGTACAAATCGATGAGACTGCAATTTGCCGAGTAAGAATTATTGTAAATCCGTCTTCCACGCTTGATGGTACGCCTGGAACTCAGTAGATGATCGAAGGCATTGAAAAAAGTACAAACAAAAGAATATTTTTGGTTATAATTCCAAATCGAACTTCAGAGACAATTTTAAATATTCATGAAAATTATGTTAATCCTGGTTCGATAATAGTGACAGATGGATACCCCAGCTATCCATCAGCCGTTTGTTTATTTAACTCCCGACACCACATAGTTCCACATGTAACCTGTTTTGTCAATGATGATGGTTATAATACTAATTTGATGAAAAATTTGTGGTCTCATTTTAAAGCTGAGTACAGAATAAGACGAGGAATAATGGTAGCTAACATGGAAGATTTTTTACAAGAATTTAACTGGAGAAAAACTCTTATCAGGGAAAGAAACCAGAATAACATTGCCAGTGCATTCGAATTCATTGCATCTAAGATTGGCAATATTAATTAAATGTTTCTAACGCTTAAATGGTTTTTTTTTTATTTTTTAAAAATCCTAAAATTTTTACCAGCGCCGACGTTTTTACGTATCAGTTGGGACTTTTACGCAAACTCACCAAAGCGACTTGGTAGCCCCCTTCCCCAAATTTAACTTCTTTTTGCGTAATTTATGTAAAATATATCATGGAATAAATCCAGTAATATTATGTGGCGAAGGAATTGTTAATTCTTTTAAATCACTTTTTAGGCATCAACCCAAATATTACCGCGGAAGAGCTACAACACAAGAAATTGGGTTTTTGAAATTTTTGATACAAGCTTTGTGTCTTTACGTGGTTTTATGGTTCGGGTTGCTAATCGTTCTGCAGAAGTTCTTCTGCAAATAATTCAACAAAATGTTAGAGAATGTTCAAGTGTAGATACTGATTGTTGGGACGCATACATTAATATAAGTACATTGGAATTGCAACTGAATACTGTCAATAATTGGACTATATTTTATTAACCCCACTAATCGTGTACATTCACACTTTATTGAATCATACTGAGGAGAACAAAAACACAAGGAGAAAAAATAGAAAGGTATAGATGGTAATGTTATTGACTAGTATTTGGCAAAGTCTTTGTGATGGAATAATGTTTGTTGTAATGATTTCCAAAAAGTTGTTAATTTAATAAATCATTTTATTAACCTTTTTTAAAGTTTTACGGGGAAATTTTAATTCTGATCCGTTATTTTAACTATATAAACTAAGAAATCAAGTATTCCATATGAAATTTAAAAAATATTCCAAATTTCAGACCAGAATATTTGGTTTTAATTTATTTTATGCATTTTAGTCAATAATATCTGTTAGAAATGAAACTTATTGGTAGGAAAGTATTACAATGTGGTTTTTATAATGAAAATTATTAATAATATTAGCTAGTTCTATCAAATTTTCCATATAATGTTTACCTCTAATATTTTTACTGATGTATTTTAACAGTAAATAAATATCCGTAACATAAATTTATTTAAAAGAATAAAATGGGTAATGAGTAACTTTTTTACTTATCTATGCATCCAATATTTTAAGATAAGGAGCAATATAGTAAAATTTTTTAATATTGTAGTACAAATTAATTCAACCATGATTTTAAAAAAGAAATTAAGAAAAAGTAGGAATTCTAAAAAAACAAAAATATGTGGATGGTTCTTTGAGTGATCTAAAAGGCATAGTTTATAGAAATAACTATAAAACAAAATATTTTTTATGAAACTTGCACTTGGTTTCAAAATGATGATACATGTATATCAAAAATAAGCTTCTATAAATGATCATGATCTTTGTTATGAAATAAGGACTCCTTTGAAATGAATTTTTTAACGACAGTCTTATATGAATCTGCTTAAAGCGTAATTATGGTAAATTATTAAAAATACTATAAGTTTAAGCAAATTGATTGGCACATACACGTATCAAAAAGACAATTTAAACTTATTTAGTAACTATTTAATAAACATTATTTCTTCTAAAATATCGTATTATATTATTGTATTAAGTCTTATCATACTTACCAAATGATACCAAATTAAACCCTCTAATGTTAACTCTAGTTATACATATATCCACATAAGAATCAAATTATGTATATATTCGTTTATAATAAAATTTATAAAATAACATGAATCTATAAATTTTTTAAAAGTTAAATAAAAAAATCAAATTTATTTTTCTGTAAAATCCATATATTCTAACAATCGAAAACAGGATGTAGCATCTGGTTTTATTAACTCTCCAGCACTTATTAATGAATCAAAACATGAATAAACCTTTATTTATTAAAAATCTTACTCTATAAAAGTTGTAAATTATATCCAATTCACAAACTCCATCAAAATAAACATTCAACGACTATTTATTTTTTAAATTTTACTTCTACTAAATTATGAATCAATTCCAAGTAATATAAATCATTATCTCCCGGTTCACAAGCAATTAGGAAGTACATTGAAGC
This sequence comes from Ceratonova shasta, assembly GCA_918559645.1. Taxonomy (NCBI): domain Eukaryota; kingdom Metazoa; phylum Cnidaria; class Myxozoa; order Bivalvulida; family Ceratomyxidae; genus Ceratonova; species Ceratonova shasta. The sequence continues at coordinate 22,121 of CAKKLC010007065.1, read as the reverse complement.
ATACTTTTTATAAACTATTTTTAAATCATTAGTCTAAGTTTTATTTATTCTTACTTCAAAAAAATTTGCATCATTTGTACTTCTTCCTGCTACTTTTGTTCTTACCAAGGTTTTATAACTTTCTTTTTCATCAGAATTTAATGTAGTGTACCACCTTTCTAACCTTACTTTACCAACTCGGTTGTATAACAAGAAAAACTTGATCTAAAATAATTTATCATAATGAACTCACCATTTTTAGCGAAATAATCTTTCAATTACGAATAGGTCCCTATAGAATTGTTATGGTGTTAAATAAATAAAACAAAAAGAATTAATCTATTTAGGTTTTTTAGATCTATCAAATGGCAAAATGTTATTTTGAGGAATTTGAGAAGGGATATTAGAATAAAAATTTGGGATGTTGGTGTTTGGAGGATTATTTACAACATTATACACAGCAGCATTGGGATTGTTATAATTTATTCCCATTCCTGGACCATAAATTTTCGAGCTGTTCAAAACTTCAAATAAATTGTTAATAAGACCTTCAACTTTGTTATGTAAATCAATTGAGGTTCTAAATTTAAATTATAAATTAATACGGAAAATCAGATGTTAACTTGACATAAATAGATACAAGTCTTTTGGTTTCTTCAACAGATTTAATAATATTTTGTCTTCTAATTTTAAAATTTTTGTAAAAATCACCAAGATCACCCAAAATTTTATTAATTGCTCTAGTTTGGGTAAATTTAAAAACTTACTTGGTTATGTTTCCTTGAGCGGCCAAATTTGTTTTAATAAGATCAATTCTGTATTTATAATCTTCAGTTTCTAACGAAAATATTTGCTAAAGACTCAAAAATATTATACGTTATGCAAATCTTTGCAAATTACACAAAGTTTTATTCTCAAATCATCACTATTAATTTTTTCCTCAAGTTCTTTTATAAACCTAGATCTTTGTTCCTTCATAATGTCAACTTTGTTCTAAACTTTGATATGAGGTATACCATTATTTTAGCTAAAAGGGAAATGTTATCTATGATGGAAAGTTGGGAAAAAATATCGTCAATTACGGGAATGGAACTTAAAAATTTCTCAACGTTTGTAAAAATATTGGATAATGATTCATAATTAATGTCGTATAGATTATGAATAAATTCGCTATTAGGTTTCTGAATAGAATTGAAAAATTTACCAAAGTTTCAAGGGTTTTAAACACGGTGTTATATCTTTGGACTATTTCATCATTTAAAATCTAGAGTAATAAAAATAATATACGACTGCATTTGATTTTATCAAATAAAGTTGATGTAATTGTGCAAACATATTATGGACTTTATGATGTAAATGTTTATGCACTATTAATAAAAATATTTTGTTACTATTAACTTCTTCTTGTAAAGTATTAATTGACATTTTGGAAAAGGTTAAACCGGTTAAAGTTTTTTTTAGATCATCTATTAATGTAGTCTTTAATACCTCTTTCTACATTCTTTTGATGATTAATGGAATCTATAATATCATTAATTTTATATTTTAAGAGAAACTCATTTATCATTTGGTTTAGATCAAAAACCTGTTTTGATGCTGAATCAGCTAAGGATTTGACATTAGATCTGTAAAATGTTTAATAAATAATACATGTAGTCATTATAATGAGTACTAATGGGTAAGCTAATGAAATTTTTGAGAATAAAAACATTGGTATCGTAATCATTAATTGAAATAAAATTGAATTTTTGCTTTTTTTCCAATTCTGATTCAGGATTTTTTGAACTTGAATAGAGTAAGGAATCATTAAAATTGGTTGGAACTTGTTGATAATAAATAAAATTATTTTCTTTTTCCAAATCATTAACACTAAAAATCTATAAAATAATAACCTTTGTGTAATTTTTCCTAGAAATGATTTAAAATTTTCTAGATAAGATTTATCAATTTTTTCAGCAAAAGTTATGGCTTGTTGAATTAATGATTTTGCTTTAAGCATACATGCTATTTTTATACCAATCATTTTTAAATTATCTAGAGTTATAGATTTATAATACTAAAAAAATAAAAATAATATTACTATGAACATGGAATTATAGTAGGGATATAGATATTTAAAATGTTTATTAAATTTAAAAATCTAAACAGAATTTATTTTAAATTATTAAATTAATAAAATATTAAATTATTATTAAATTAATTAAATATTAAATTATTATTAAATTAATTAAATATTAAATTATTATTAAATTAATTAAATATTAAATTAATAAAAATATTAAATTATTATTAAATTAATTAAATATTAAATTAATAAAAATATTAAATTATTATTAAATTAATTAAATATTAAATTAATAAAAATATTAAATTATTATTAAATTAATTAAATATTAAATTATTATAAAATTAATTAAATATTAAATTAATAAAAATATTAAATTATTATTAAATTAATTAAATATTAAATAAATAAAAATATTAAATTATTATTAAATTAATAAAGATATTAAATTATTATTAAATTAATTAAATATTAAATTAATAAAAATATTAAATTATTATTAAATTAATTAAATATTAAATTATTATTAAATTAATTAAATATTAAATTATTATTAAATTAATTAAATATTAAATTATTATTAAATTAAAAAAGATATCAAATTGTTATTAAATTAATTAAATATTAAATAAATAAAAATATTAAATTATTATTAAATTAATTAAATATTAAATAAATAAAAATATTAAATTATTATTAAATTAATTAAATATTAAATTTTTATTAAATTAATAAAAATATTAAATTATTATTAAATTAATATTAAATTAATAAAAATATTAAATTATTATTAAATTAATAAAAATATTAAATTATTATTAAATTATTATTAAATTTATTAAATATTAAATTATTATTAAATTAATTAAATATTAAATTAATAAAAATATTAAATTATTATTAAATTAATTAAATATTAAATTAATAAAAATATTAAATTATTATTAAATTAATTAAATATTAAATTAATAAAAATATTAAATTATTATTAAATTAATAAAGATATCAAATTGTTATTAAATTAATATTAAATTAATTAAATATTAAATTAATAAAAATATTAAATTATTATTAAATTAATTAAATATTAAATAAATAAAAATATTAAATTATTATTAAATTAATAAAGATATCAAATTGTTATCAAATTAATAAATTATTATCAAATTAATTAATTATTAAATTATTATTAATATTCATAAAATATTAAATTAATAAAGATAACAAATTGTTATTAAATTAATTAAATATTAAATAAATAAAAATATTAAATTATTATTAAATTAATTAAATATTAAATTATTATTAAATTAATTAAATATTAAATTAATTAAATATTAAATTAATAAAAATATTAAATTCATTTAATATTAAATTATTATCAAATTAATAAATTATTTAATTCATAAAATATTAAATTATTATTTTAATTAATTAAATTAATAAATTATTTAATTATTATCAAATTAATTAATTATTAAATTCATAAAATATTAAATTATTATTAAATTAATTAAATTAATAAAGATATCAAATTGTTATCAAATTAATTAAATATTAAATTATTATTAAATTAATAAATATATCAAATTATTATTATTAAATTAATTAAATATTAAATTATTATTAAATTAATTAAATATTAAATTATTATTAAATTAATTAAATATTAAATTATTAATATAAATAATTGTATACCTCTTTCATATTTGGAATTAATACCATTAAAGATTCTAAATTTAATTTCAAAACATTATATTCTTCCATGATCTTTAATATTAATTAATTTTTACATTAAAACATATTTCACTTTTATCTTTATCTTTAATTTTTGGATCATTTAATTTTAATAAATATATATCCAACTATTATTCATTAATATCTTACTTGTGCTATAATTCGATACATTGTAAACATTATTGGATTTAAATAATCACAATTTTTAAATGTAATTTTTTTCTTATCCATAAATTCGATAATTAATTTCACCTGGACTAAATAATTTAACTTTTCTTCATAATTCTAATAATTTATATTTTTTTACGTTTTCATTTATATTTTTCATTTCATTTAAACCTAAAAATGAATACAAAGATGCTATATTTTATTATTTATTATACCCATATGTAACATAACATTGCATACTTCAAAAATTATAAACCTCGATTTATTCGTTCTATCTATATACGGATCAACCCTATCTATAATTATTTTTTTACCATACAAATTCACCAAATCTCAATTCTGCATTTTTCAAGTTTTTATTCAACAGGTATAAATTCAATGCATATCGATTAACCAATGGTAAAAATCTTTTACATTCTTTCTCATTTTTTTGTTTCAGTGATAAAATCGATTTTAATAACTTTTGGTTTTAATTTACTTACTGCTTCACGCGCACTATTAAGTTCTTCTTTAGGAAATTTATTGCACTCCCCATGTTTTTCCACCAAAGATAACAAGCTCTACAAATTTTTAAAAATTTTACATATCCTATATCCATCTCAATTGTTTCTGGAGATTGAAATTTAAAAACCCAGTGTTCCATAATGCCGAAGTAATCCGATTATAATTTTTAACGCTTTACGCTTTAGCATAATTAATTTCAGCTTTTATATCACGTGATTCGTGAATATTTATTTCTCACTTCAGTTTATAACAAAAAACAATTATGGATAGGGAAATTATTAGTCTCTTAGAAAGACCATCATTAACACCTGAAGAAAATCAACTGGTAAATGATAACAATTTTTAGGTATTTAATTATGTAGAAACCCTAAAAAAAAGTGTGGATTCGTGGCATATATGTATTAATACTCTAAAATTCAGCGATAACAAAACCTTGTCTTTTATTGCAATTCAGATAATTCAAAACCATATAAAAATAAATTGGGTGAATTTAAGCCCAGAAAAGAAGCAACAATTAAGGTTAGAGTTTCTCCAAAACATCAGTGAAATTCTGCAATCAAATATAACTTGTTCTATTATACCAAACAAGATTGCAGAGATTATAAAAGATATATTTATTGTAGATACCCCAATTTTCCATTGGAATAACTTCCATCAGGATTTATATCAAGTTTTTGTCAATAGACCAATTAATAACGCGTATTGGCACTTTTATACATTTTTACAAGTATGTATTGAAATTCACGCTTCCATTTATGTTAGAGAATGTGAAAAAGATTATAATGGGAATAAAAATGACGAAATAATTAGAGATTCGATGAAACCAAATACTATTCCAATGTTTTTTGAAGTATTTGTTGTCGTTTTGAAAAATGCTCCTAAACAATATATTGATATAATTAATAAAACTCTTGAATTAATTGGTTTTTATATACAATGGGTTGACATTCAATACGCTACATCTCCGATTGTTTCAGATGCAATTCTCTCGCTTTTAATTAATAAAGAATTGCATGTCAAGTTATTTAAATGTCTTTCGGAAATCTTGTCAAAAAAAATGTTTATTGATAAAAAAATTATTTTATTTCAATTTTATTTTTGTAAGTTAAGTGCTTTATCTGTCTTCCCTATTACGCAAAACTGCCTAAATCACATCAATTGCATAATCTTGGGAAATTTTATAGACATTGTTGGTAAAAGCATTATTGATACTATAATATCATGTTTTAAAAGTGAATCTAACCAAAATGTACAATACTTATTACCTGTCCAAGAAATTTTCAAAATTGCTTTAGACTTGGAAAAGTTTTCTATACAATATGGTCTGACCACTTATGAAGATGGTGTGGTTACAGTTAACTTTTTGGTGGAGTACTTGTTTTTAGTCAAAAAATTTGGTATCAAGTTTGAAAAGGACGTGTTTTCTTCTATGCTTAACATTTCATTAGGAAGAATGCTTGCTCCAGCAAACTTTGAATTTATTCTGGATGATGAAGATAACGAATTTTACCAATTTAGACAAAGTTACAAAAAACTAATGGCCAATTTAACTCCTTTTGATGAAAACCACTGTTACAATTTTATTTCTACCTTTTGCCAAAGCAACATTATAAATTTTTCATCTAAATCTATTTCGGAGGTTGAATGTGTTTTATATATTATGCTGAATATGCCAGAATTTTTTTCCAAGAAAAAACTTACAGTATTGGAAAAAAGCTTTGGTGATATTTCAAAAAAGATTTTTTTGAATCTTATAGAAAGAAATTACATGGCATTTAATTTTCCTCCAATAATTAAGTTCAACATGATGAATGTACTGATTCGTTATTCGGTTATAATGTTTAATGAGGATACCCAAATTTTTAACGCAACACTAGTTATATTTGAAAGCGAGCACGGAATAACAAACAGCCATGTCAGACTTAGTGACAGAGCATGCTACTTGTTAAACAAATTGTTAAAGGCCTACAAAGTTCCTCTTCCAGATTTTGTTTTTCACAGGACAAAAAACTCTGTCATTAATGCCATTCAAAAGTTTGGATTTTTTGAAAAAAACGATATTGAAAGGAAAAATAATTTGTATGGATCCTTGACGAGTATAACAGTCAAATATAATAAATTTGAAGATGTAAAGACCAGATTTCAATATTTTTCAGGCTATCTATATCCTCTAATTTTAAAAATTAAGGATTTAACTTGCACCGGCAAGTCTATGTTGACTCGGCAACATGCCATAATGTTAGAAGGATTATTAGAAAATATTTACGCAATTTTTAGAATACTACATAAAAATAGTTTTATCATTGATTTTAAAAATGAAAGTATATTTTACGAACTATTAAATACACTTTTAATTACATTAAAGTTGTCTAGTACACATTTAGAACTGTTCGAAATTACTATTCAAAATTTAAGGCAAATAGTTTTGATAATTGGATTAAATTCTATGCAATTTATTCGAGAGTTATTTTTAATTTTTACTCAGCTGAATCTTGAGCAATTAATGACGTTTGTTCCATTTATTATTGTCATTCTCCCAAATCTGAAAAAAGAATCTTTACAAGTAATACATGAAATAATTCAACCTGCCGTGAAAAGAATGCTAGCTTATTTTCAACACTATCAGAGTTTTACATTTCATAGTGAGTTAAATCTAGAAGAATACAAACAAATTTGCGAACAACATTCATTATTTTTACAACTACTTAATCAAATGATGATTTTTGAACTTGGAGACGCTATTTTAGAAGGATCAATAGAAAAATTGGGTATGCTTTTTAGAATAATGGAGCCAAAAGTATTCCAATATATACATGAACCTTTGCAATACAATTCAATACACATGTATGAGTTATTTACTAAATTATTGGCAAAAACAAAACCACCTGGAATCGATTCTTTTATACAAATGATTTTAAAAATATGTTTCCAGTTAACTTTAAAAGCAGATTTTTTTAAATTATCGGGCACACATGTAAATTCAGTAAATAATATTTTATTAATTTAGTCCTTACGAGAGATTGGAAAGATATTATTCACATTGCTTAATGAAAACCCAATTATTGTAGCTGATATTATAAGGAAAATAATGTATGAATATAGAGTAGAAAATAAAATTGTCGAAAAGATTATAGAGGAGTTAAAAAAAATGAAAAATACTGAAAGAATCAATTTTATTAGAGCTTATTCATTAAAAATAATAGGAACGACTGATAAATTATGGTTGGAATATAATTAAAATGTATGATTAATATTGTAAATCGAATTTTTAAAAACAGGTGTATATTTTTTATAAAATTATTGAGTGTTTGCAACATTTTCAATGAATATAATATTTAAGTCAACTATTTTGTATATTGCGAGAAAAAATTTTTGAATTTATTATCGATTCAAAAATTGTGTAGTTTGAAAAAATATGGCGCTAATAGTTTGATATTGAAAAGACTAAAAATATAGTAAAAAAAATATCATGAATGTAAACCTTGAAGTAAAGTTTCACATCAATTAAAAAAAAGAGTCATATGGCGCTTTTTTTTAACTGATCAGAATTTATTTTTAAATGGAACCGTAAGAATAATTTTTCTTACAAAAATCTTAATTTAATTTGTTTCTTGGCGCTTTTTTTAACTGACCAGAATTTATTTTTAAATGGAACCGTAAGAATAATTTTTTTTACAAAAATCTTAATTTAATTTGTTTCTTGGCGCTTTTTTTTAACTGACCAGAATTTATATTTAAATGGAACCGTAAGAATAATTTTTTTTACAAAAATCTTAATTTAATTTGTTTCTTGGCGCTTTTTTTTAACTGACCAGAATTTATTTTTAAATGGAACCGTAAGAATAATTTTTTTTACAAAATTCTTAATTTAAATTTATTTCTTGGGGCTTTTTTTTAACTGATCAGAATTTATTTTTAAATGGAACCGTAAGAATAATTTTTTTTACAAAAATCTTAATTTAATTTGTTTCTTGGCGCTTTTTTTAAACTGATCAGAATATATTTTTAAATGGAACCGTAAGAATAATTTTTTTTACAAAAATCTTTATTTAATTTATTTCTTGGCGCTTTTTTTAACTCATCAGAATTTATTTTTAAATTGAACCGTAAGAATAATTTTTTTTACAAAAATCTTTATTTAATTTCTTTCTTGGCGCTTTTTTATAACTGACCAGAATTTATTTTTAAATGGAACCGTAAGAATAATTTTTTATACAAAAATCTTTATTTAATTTGTTTCTTGGCGCTTTTTTTTAACTGACCAGAATTTATTTTTAAATGGAACCGTAAGAATAATTTTTTATACAAAAATCTTAATTTAAATTTATTTCTTGGGGCTTTTTTTTAACTGACCAGAATTTATTTTTAAATGGAACCGTAAGAATAATTTTTTTTACAAAATTCTTAATTTAATTTGTTTCTTGGCGCTTTTTTTTAAATGGAACCGTAAGAATAATTTTTTTTACAAAAATCTTAATTTAATTTGTTTCTTGGCGCTTTTTTTAAACTGATCAGAATTTATTTTTAAATGGAACAGTAAGAATAATTTTTTATACAAAAATCTTTATTTAATTTGTTTCTTGGCGCTTTTTTTTAACTGACCAGAATTTATTTTTAAATGGAACCGTAAGAATAATTTTTTTTACAAAAATCTTTATTTAATTTATTTCTTGGCGCTTTTTTTAAACTGATCAGAATTTATTTTTAAATGGAACCGTAAGAATAATTTTTTTTACAAAAATCTTAATTTAATTTGTTTCTTGGCGCTTTTTTTTAACTGATCAGAATTTAATTTTAAATGGAACCGTAAGAATAATTTTTTATACAAAAATCTTTATTTAATTTGTTTCTTGGCGCTTTTTTTAGCTGAACTAAATTTTCAAGATTGGTTGTTTATTTACAACGTAATTTTCGACATTTTTTTTCAATATGGTAAAAGCTGATTCATGAAGATATATTAATTCTTGAATTTCTAAAATTCTTTTAATTTTGTTTTTAAAACAAACATTTGTCGACTCTGAAAATGAAATTCATACTTTGATTAAGAAAATAGTCTAAAAATCCAATGTTTTCTAACTAGATGTACGCTATCTCGCAGTCTGCTGTTTTTTTGTTCCTGTTTCCACTTTTGCTTTAATAAAGGGTTTTAAAATATTTGAAGTTAAATTTATATTAAATGTATTAAATGTATCAAATTTCTTAAGTTTCTTATAGATACTAGTCATATTCAATAAGATTCACCAACAATCTTCTTCAAATTTTAAAATACATTAAGAATCATGTATATGCACCTATAATTCTCTTATCTACAACTTTAGTATTTAAAATAAAATTATTGAAGACCATTTTCTTTATTGTAACCTTTTAGTCTAAAAATACAGCACATTTAAATTAAGAATTTAAGAAGATTGGTCGTAGTAGTATCTTCTATCAGCGTATCTTGTTATTTCAAAGCATAATAGAAAATATGATCTGTCTTAATTTTTATTTTTCTATCAAATTTAAATAATTGCAATTGATGAAATTCGGATATGGGATGTTATTAATCGCAAGTTTAATCAATGTTTGAAAAGTTTTTTCTTCATTTATTGTATATATCCAGGTAAAAATATTTTATTTTGAGGCTTATTATATATTGAAATTAAAATTGTTTTTTAACTTATAAATTGTCACTAATACTAAATGTTGTTAAATCAAATATTCTTGATATTTATCGTAGGTGTATTATAAAGAATTGCATAATCAGCTTTACCTATGAATTCTATCTATGGTCTTGTAACTTCTTTTTCTTTGATAGGAAATTTGTAAAAATATTTTATATATACTTTATATTTAATAAAAAATTACTTAATTATTAGTTAAACAAATATGTTACATTTATTTTAATAATAAACTCTTGATAATGATAAAAGGATATATTAATGATTTTAAAATAAAATTTTTTATGCTGAAGTTATGTTATACAGATGTAATAACAACAATTAAGAGCCGAAATTTTATTAGATAAAATTATACTTCAAAATGTTCCAACATTTATTTAAAGGCGATATAATTATAAAACGCATACGGATATTTCAGTGCACGATAAAATATCCGTTTTTCAGCGCCAGAATTTTCCCGATATTTCAGCGACGAAATTTTAAAAAAAACTTTAATAAAAAAATAAAGTAATACTTAGATAAAAATTATAATATGAATTTTAATTAAATTTCCAATTAAAAATCAGGTTCATGCTTTTAAAAATCACGGTAATTTCTAAATATCTTTCATTTTCACAAGTGATAAGTAATTTTTCCTCCTTAC
>CAKKLC010007033.1:10861-36198 GCA_918559645.1 Ceratonova shasta | reverse complement strand
AGTATTACTTTATTTTTTTATAAAAGTTTTTTTGAAATTTCGTCGCTGAAATATCCGTATGCTATTTTTTCCCGCCAAAATTGTAGATAACTAAACAGAATGAACGATGAAGCTCCTATTTCTTTTTTAAAAACAATAAAATCTTCTAATATAAGTAATGACTTGTAGTTCATGCAAAACTTCTTTGATATTAAAAAAATGTACAAGATTAAAAGATGGTTTTGGATGGCGGTGCATTTTCTTCAAGTAGTGCATACTTGAAATTTACTTTAATAAGGAAGGATAGTTTTTTTGTATCAACTATTATTATATTATTAAATCACTTTTTAGATGTTTTAAATGTTATTAAACCACCCATATATTTTTTACATTTTAATGACTTTATAGGAATACTATCACTTATAATTCGTCAAAATTAAAACAAGTTACATATATGTAGTTAATAAATTGATCGTACATGATTTTTATTATTATAAAAATGGATTTCATATGTAAATTTGTAGCTAAATAATTTTCTTTTTAATCTACTATTTTGCATTTTGAAATATGGAAGCAACATAGATCAAACAAATAATATTGTTCAAACAACTTGAAAGTTGTTGAAATATTGTGATTTAGAAAATTTAATTCCTCATTTTGTATTAAATAGAATTTTACTAATTTAAAGAAATATTCTCTCAAGTTTTATGGTTTAAAAATAATTTCAAATTTTCTTAATTTTTCATTCATTTTTGTATTTATTTAGTAAGTTTTTAGAAACTCTTGTGTACAGTCCTCCTAATTAACTAAAGGCAAAAATATATTTTTAATTGTTATATTAGTAATATTTTGTATCTAGAAAATATATAAATAGAACCATGACCAATCTTGTTATTTTTATCTTACATCTACACTTTTTACAATAAAACATTATTTTATTCTGGTAGATTTAGCATATAATAGTAAAATTCATATAAAATATCGAACCAGAAATCTTGATAAAAATATAGAAAATATTCTGCAGATATTTTTGCATATCGGATTTGAAAGCAACAAATACTATCTAATGTAGTTTAAGAAATCCATGTCAATTTTAAAAATAGTTTAAGATATAATTTATTATATTTTTTTACATCACATATAATAAAGTCGGCAGATTTTTTGATGAATACCAATGATTTTTAATAACTTTTATAAAATCATTCATTAATATCAACATTAAATCTTAAAATTCTAATTAGACGGGTTAATTTTATTGCCAAAATCATTTGGTATGTATTACATCATGTATCAATATGATGTCTTCTTTCATAAAAACGAATTTTTGTTATTTGCAGGGCTTTATTACAACTACTTAGTAATACCTTTAATATTTATAATAAAGATGGAAGCTGAATATTATTCATGTAAGCGAAAACTATTTAAACAATTATAAACAACCTATTGTATACAACTGAAAAAACTTAATTAACTCTTATTTTTTGCTTTCAACGAGTACTTCTATGTTAATAATATTGTTAGAGAAAGAATAAATGAATGTAAATCTGTGTATTTATGAGTACCCTATTTTTCATGTAAAAATATCACATTTTGGTATATAATCTTCATAAAAGTTTTTTAAAATAATAATGTCAGTTTTTTTTAATATTTTCCATATATATTTATATATTAAAAAAATATATTAAAGGTTCTTAATATATTATAGTAATAGCGTATTGTTTGGTCAAAAACTAACTTGGTAACTTTCTATATAAAGATTCTATATTTTCATATCAATTTAATGATGCAGGAAAATATATATTGAGTACAACATTATTTATTATATATTTAGTTGAAATTTTGTTGTAATTGGAACTTTTATGCTTTTATAGAAATCTATTGGTAGAAAGATGTAGATTTAATTAATATGTAACTATCAAGCATATTTTAAACTATTAAACTACAATCGTATCAATAATAAAAGAATCTTTATGTTTTTAAATATTTTTAGTCTCTATTCTAAATATACCTACACAAATATTATTTAACAACAAAATGTATGTAAAATCTAAGCAAAAAAATATTGATATAGCAGCTTAGAGATGTTTTAAGTTTATAAACATTGAAATAATATATCAAAACCCCTTATTTAAATTAAAATTGTCAAAATTAATTCACTTTTAATTTACAAAAATATCAAAATATTCATTATTTTGTTACTTTAAAATTAAAGGAATGCTTTCTAGATTTATTTTGTGAATTTAATCAATTTACATTTATTGAAAAATTTATATTTATTCTAACAGCATTATAATCAAACTTCCATTGATCAATTTACATTTCAAGTATGTTTTATACACAAGCATGTTTTCGGCCCACATATAAATTTTATATGGTTTTTGTATAATATTTATCATTTAGGATAATAACTATAATTTTAAATGAGTCTTAATTGGTTTCATACAAATAATAAGAATAAAGAAAAATTATAACCTTTGAGATAAAATAGAGATATTTTTAATTTTTGATATTTAATAGTCCATTTTGTATATATGTACTAAAATTTGCTATATTTTTTCAAAAATTCAAGTTTAATTCTATTAGTTTATTACTCAATTTTGTATAAATGAAGTGAAGCTTGCTATATTTTTTCAAAAATTTAAGTTTAATTCTATTAGAATATTACTCAATTTTATATATATATGAAGTGAAACTTACTATATTTTTTCAAAAATTCGAGTTTAATTCTATTAGTTTATTACTCAATTTTGTATATACGAACTAAAACTTGCTATTTATTTTCAAAAATTCGAGTTTACTTCTATTAGTTTATTACTCAATTTTGTATGTATGAACTAAAACTTGCTATATTTTTTTAAAAAGTTTAGAGTTTAATTTTTGTAGGTTATTACTCCATTTTGTATATATGAACTAAAACTTGCTATATATTTTAAAAAATTTGAGTTTAATTTGTGTAGTTTATTACTCAATTTTCTATATATGAACTAAAACTTGCTATATATTTTAAAAAATTAGAGTTAAATTTGTGTAGTTTATTACTCCATTTTGTATATATGAACTCAAATTTGCTATATTTTTTCAAAAAGTTATGAGTTTAATTTTTGTAGTTTATTACTCCATTTTGTATATATGAACTAAAACTTGCTATATTTTTTCAAAAATTTGAGTTTAATTTTTGTAGTTTATTACTCCATTTTGTATATATGAACTAAAATTTGCTATATTTTTTTAAAAATTCGAGTTTAATTTTTGTAGGTTATTACTCCATTTTGTATATATGAACTAAAACTTGCTATATTTTTTCAAAAATTTGAGTTTAATTTGTGTAGTTTATTACTCAATTTTCTATATATGAACTAAACTTGCTATATATTTTTAAAAATTGGAGTTAAATTTGTGTAGTTTATTACTCCATTTTGTATATATGAACTATAACTTGCTATATTTCTTTATAAATTCGAGTTTAATTCTATTAGTTTATTACTGCATTTCGTATATATGAACTAAAACTTGCTATATTTTTTCAAAAATTTGAGTTTAATTTGTGTAGTTTATTACTCAATTTTCTATATATGAACTAAAACTTGCTATATATTTTTAAAAATTGGAGTTAAATTTGTGTAGTTTATTACTCCATTTTGTATATATGAACTATAACTTGCTATATTTCTTTATAAATTCGAGTTTAATTCTATTAGTTTATTACTCAATTTTGTATATATGAAGTGAAACTTGCTATATTTTTTCAAAAAGTTATGAGTTTAATTTTTGTATTTATTACTCAATTTTGTATATATGAACTAAAACTTGCTATATTTTTTCAAAAAGTTATGAGTTTAATTTTATTAGTTTATTATTCCATTTTGTATATATGAACTGAAAGTTGCTATATTTTTTTTAAAAGTTGAGTATAATTTTTGTACTTTGATCTAACACTTAAACTTAGCACATCCAAAAATAATGTATAAATTTGAATCCAATAAGTTTCCCAATAAAATGATATTATTCTAACTATAAATTTGCATAAAATTGCAACAAAAGATGATTGTTTAATCATTTTATTGTTAAATTCGGTTGAAACTGAATAAATAACATAATATTTCATCAGATTTATAACATATGTAGATAATTTAAAACGTATGTATGAATCATAAAAATGTAATTTCTTTAGTGTTTAAATAATTATGAATAGAATATAAAATGAATAAACCATAATAAAATTAAAATATTTCTTGTATACTAAATATTAAATATTTTTATGAAATTCAGGATGTTATTGACATAACTAATTAATTAAATTAATATTTTTATAACACAGTTCGAAATTGATAAATAGTTCTAACGTAAATGGTTAAAACTATTTTAATATTAGCTTTATTATTTTTATATCTAGGGTTTTTTTGATCAGTTTTCCAATCTTTGCAATCGGTTTTCTAATTTATAATTATAACAGATGAAAACAGACTAAAAACCCTTTCTGAAGTTCAACAGAAGCCATTTCAGAAGCCTTACAACTAAATTATTGGTCAGTTAGGAAAATCATGAGCAACTATTAAAAAATAGGCCATATTCTTAAAAAAAAGAACGGAGGAGACAGGAGTTCAAAACTTGAACATCATGTCAAAGCGAGAATCTTAGAATGGGTGGATAAAAATTGCCTGTTAATATTAGAATACTCACTATTAAAGTTTTTGAAGGCTTCGCGGTAAATATCTCCAAAGCACAATTGATCGATGCCTACGAGGGTTCCATTATATTATAAAGCAATTAAGGATAGTGCCGACTGTAAGAGATAAAGAAATAACTATTCAACAAAGGCTTCAATACTGTTTAATTTTCCAAAATTTGCAAATAAACTAGTGTTCCGAAAAGTTTGTTTTTTTTTGGATGAAGTAGGATTTTAATTTTTTTCAAGGACAGAAAAAGAAAGAGAAAATAAATGTTTTTGTATATGTTGATGTTCGCTCTGTAAGAAAAAGAAATATCTCTGTATTGAAAGCTATGAATAAAAACTGTATGCTATATAGTAAAATTGATGAAAAGGCCTTAAATGGTAAATATTTTAAAGTAGCTCTTGTTAAGTTGTAAGCTGTTTGTATAAGTAACCGAATTTCAAAACCGTTATTATGATGATTATAACTTGGATACATCACTATTCTGGGCTAAATATTATAATTTTAAAGCCAAGTCTTAATATTTTATTTCTTGCCTTATATACTCGATTTCTGAACGCAAACGATAATTGTTTTGCGAAATGCAAGTGCTTTGTGACAACAGAAACGGAACAAAATTAAGAAGTTTTAAGGGATATTATTTTATAGAATTTGATTCTGTAACCAAAACTGACTGTGATGGGTTTTACATGAAGATGCTAAGATATGTTATAAGATCTTAAAGATTGGAAGAAATTAAACAATAAAGATTTATTTTAATTTTTTATAAATTGAAAAACTGATTGCAACGATTGAAAAAACTTGTTGCAACGAATGGAAAACTGATTTCAATGATTGGATAACTGATTGCAAGGAATGTAAATTGATTGCAACGATTGAAAAAACTTGTTGCAACGAATGGAAAACTGATTGCAATGATTGGATAACTGATTCCAACGATTTAATAACTGTTGCAACTAATTGAAAACTTTTGCAACGATTGTAAAATTCATTACAACGATTTAATAACTATTGCAACGAATGGAAAACTGTTTGAAAAAATGGAATACTAATAGCAACGAATGGAAAACTGTTGCAAAAAATGGAAAACTGATGCAAGAATAAAAAATTTGTTACAATTGAAACTATTTGCAATGATTCAAAAATTGTTGCTACGAATGGAAAACTGTTGCAAAAAAGGGAAAACTTGTTGCAACGAATAAAAAACTGATTGCAATGATTGGATAACTGATTGCAGCGAATGGTAAACTGTTGCAAAAAATGGAAAACGGGTTGCTACGAATGGAAAACTGATTGCAATGATTGGAAGCTGATTGCAACGATTTAAAAACTGTTGCTACGAATGGAAAACTGTTGCAACGATTGAAAAAATCATCGCAACGATTGAATAACTATTCCAACGATTTGAAAACTGTTGCAACGATTGAAAAACTCATTGAAACGATTGAAAAACTGATGCAAGGAATGAAAAACTCATTACGACGATTTAATAACTATTACAACGTTTGGAAAACTGTTGTAACGAATGGAAAACTGATTCCAAAAATTAAAAAACTGTTGCAACAAATGGAAAACTGATTGCAACGATTGAATAACTATTGCAACGATTGGAAAATCGATCGATAAACCTTATATTCAAACATTTTATAAGTAAGTATAGATCGCCCATTATATTTTATATGAATGTAGGTATTTAGATATCATCACAAATTTAACTATCTAAATGAAAGAATGATAATTAAAATAATCTAAAATCCTGTAAATTTATCCGTTCTGGGTTATCTTTAGGGTTGATAATATAAAAAAATTGTAAAAATAAAAACCTATGATCTTTAAGAAATTTTATAAAAGAGACAATATCCTACCAATATACTCATGCTTTTCTTGTCAAAAAAAGCATTTTGGCACCATGTGTAACTTTCTGTCTAAGATCTTCTTTTCTAATGAATTACAAATGAAAATTTGGAAGAGATAAATATACGGATTAGATGCGGAAAAAGACACGTAGAAAGACGCTGGGAATATTTCACTACATCATATTTAAAAAAAATAATCTTAAATTAATACATTTTGCTGATTTGGACTTGTCATATTGATTCAAGACAAAGTTGTTAGAATGTGAACAAGTGTGTTGAGGCCAGTTGTTATTAAGTGGTTCTATTCATTTTATGAGTTGTGTATACTAAATTCTCTTGGTACTACCAATATTTTTGCAAAAGTGGGTGCCTAAGAACTTGACCAAACTTTTTAATTAACTTGGAAGAATAATCGAAGTAGAGTTTTGAGAAGTCAGTGTTTGTGGACTATTGACAAAATTTATTTTGAAACGAAAAAAAGAAAATTGATGGTATCAGAACGTAGAGAATGTGAAACTTTAAAAGAATTTATATAAAGCAATGTAAAAAGATTCGACTATTATATTGTACATATGGTTAAGATACTGGTTCTTATCCTCTAACGGTTATATTCATAAAGTCATTAATCATACAGAAAACTTATTTATTACAGATAACAGATTAGTACAAATAAACATCGTAGAATGAATGTAGCGAGACTTAAAAAAAGTAATTCCTTTAAATTTAATGCCCAAAAACTATGAAAGATATTTGTAAAAATACGAGTGTGAAAAAAAACCAAAAAATTATACTCCGGAACCATGTTTGATCTTATTTTAGATCAAATTAAACGAATCTAATTGTTTTTTATTTCTCAACTCCAAAGGTTTGACCATAACCAATTTATAATAAAATCTTTTCTTAGTATATTTTTTTGGGTTGCGAATACAAGTATAAATTCTTTTTTTAAATGTCCAACCTAGATTCTATGGTTTATTTAAAAATTAGAAAAAAAAAGCTATGATAAATAGTCTTTATATTACTAATTTATCTTGAGTAATAATCCTAATAACTCTTTATTCAATCTTTTATTGTATCTATATATCTAGTTCACTTTTATACAAGTTTCAGTATGGACTTTTTTTGTAATGTTCTTAATTATATATTCCATTTTTGTCTTACAATGTTTATTTTTATTTAATAAACCCCTACTTATAACATTCATCTTAACACTTTTTTTAATCTATTATATTCCAGTTATATACGAGAACTATTATATACTCAAATGCTTGAAAACATTATAAACTTGTACTATTTTAGTTCGCTAGATTAAACTTTGAAATTAATATCTTGATAAAATAAACTAGTTGTAAAAGAGTATTCTTAATTTCTTGATATTTATTATTATACCTCAATGTCACTTTTTTTCGGTTTTTGAAACTTATACTTTAAGAAAATGTTTGTTCTTATCTTAAAACATATTTTATATACTATAGAGTTAGCCCCTTAAGGTTATATGTTCAAATATTAATGTTAAAAATTATTTAAAATCTTATATACTCTAAACCACTCTGCTTATATGTATACTTTATTAATTAAATAATTTTTTAAAACACCTTTATTTATTTTCGTCAACAAGTATTAAAAAAACTATTAAATTTTGTTTTTATTCCATAGATCAAATCTATTCCCAAGGTTTTATTACAGTACACGTGTTACTTATCTTTTAATAAATGCACAGCTTATGAAATGAATCATAAAGTTTGAGTCGTATCAGTTGCTTACACAAAAATAAAAGATCAATAGTAGAATTATTTCAAAAGTTGTGTGTTTATTAACACCATGACTTTTATATCTATTTTGATATGAAAAATATTAAGAAATCTTGAAATTACGAAGGGCTGATTTAGAACAATTGTTGAAGAAAACTAGCAAAAAATGTTAATATTTACCATTTGAGTTAAATCCAGATGATAAATCTTATAAAAATTACAATACGGCAATAATTATTTCATTACAATTATTAAAAGAAGTCTCAAAGAGCTTTAAGGTCAATACCGTTTTCTGTTTATATAACTTATTTTATTTGCAATGTTTAATTGTTAGGATATATAATTAAAGGTTTTATTCTATTAGATAATATAAAAACACATTCCTTGTAAACGATTTCAGTATATGGATTATAGCATATAGCAACTTTAATAGTTGTTTTCTAACATTGATAAAAGACGTCCCATTTTTAATATAATGTATACAGAAAGGTTTTAATAATAATATACAGACGTTTTAATATGAATTTACTTTTAAAATACAGACGATTGCAACCATAATATTTATTAGTGTATTTGATATCTTCTTATATTACAGTATACTATTAATATACTGATTATGCACACGAATAAAATCTAAAAATAAACTTTTTGATAAAAGAATGACATTAAATCTTTTAAGAAAAAATAAATTGTAACAAAAATTGGTAGAACACTCTCAACTTAAAGAATCTCTAATATGTAAGATTGTACAATTAGTTTTTTTTGCATTGATGAAATTACAGTAAAATTATAATACAGTTTTGTAACAAAAAAGAAATGGTTTTATTTTTGGGTTATTTTAATATTAAAAATAATAGTATGACACTTTAATTATTACATTTGACCTGTATATCTTGAACAGCGTGATGAATGGCTATAAAATTATATATCACAGTATTATTTTGACTGTTTTAAATTATGTTTATTTGGATAACCATTTTTCAATACGTACTGTATTTATTAGTTATATAAATTAGATTGTTTCATATAAAACCTACGGAATATGTCAATACTAACTCAATTAATTGAAAAAAGGCAAAAGAAATATTTTAGAATAATTATATAACAAAGTTAGGATCAACACGAAAATTGTCACCCAAAAAAATTAAATTTAGATGAATCAATGATTTCTTATTAGTTTCCACGAAAAATATTATTTTTTAACATAAATTCTTTCAAAAATCCTAGTATAGATCCTTCATATAATCCTTTCATCTGTTTTATCAGCAATTTAATTTTATTCCAAGTAGATTCGATTGTTTGCTTATTTGCTTGTAAAATTGGATCAACGAAATTTTGAGTATTAATAATCATAAAATGCTCAGAAAAAAAATTTCATAAATTCCAATCAGCTCTCCAACTATCACTGTGAATAATATATCCAGTATGGCAAACTTGTTGAATTATGGAAATAAAGTGTTTCGAGTTCGATCATCAACAACTTGTAGAAAAACTTTTCCAGGAGCATATGCAGTGTCTGAAATGCCAAAAACCCAAATTTTATTTTCAAAATAGCGTCCCACGTAGGATTTAGGCTTATGTCTAAATAAACTCTCGTCAATTTTACAGACCATGCTGTTTCCGCCAAGTTGAAACGGGTTAAGTGTAAAATAATTTCCTTGTAGGGAAAGGAGTTAAAAATAACACGTTGTAAAGTGTCATATGGACAATTAATTTAAGTCAAAATCAAATTCATTGGCGTGGTATTGAATAAATACCACAAAATTTGTGTAAAATCATTTAGTTGAATATTAAAAACACTGAAACAAGTATTTTCAGGCACTATAATATATTTTTTATATTTCAAACAGTTTTTTTTATGCTTCTCCGTGCAACACCGTAATATTTCTTTTGTGATCAACAAAATTAAGCATTGAATAACAGTTGCTACAGGGTTTCATTGTTAAAATTACACCTTTTAGTCTCCAAAAAGCTGAAGAATTTTGAATTGTGACCATGGCTTGTAAAATTTTTACTTTAATTGGGTGTATAGGATTTTATTTTAAATAAAAAAATTAAAATATTGCTATTGAGTTGAAATTTTGTGTTTTTCAATAAATTTTTTTCAATCTATACCAAATACTTGTATATTTTTCATGTTTCTAGCAGTGCATCAGGATTAAAAGGAAGTTCAAGGTGTGGTTTAATGTTTTATAACAAAAACAATTAAACTCAGTGAAAAGTGCTACTATATACTCTTTAATCATGCTTGTAAATTATTATACTAGATATCACATTTTTGGATACATTGATATAATTGTAACAATTATAAAAATGTATTTTAGAACATAGATTATATGAAATTTTGATAACCTTTTAGAATCTCATTGTTAAGATCTAAAAAATCGGATTTACAGTAGCGAATCTTCTTTATAAAAAATCAATCTTTATATAAAAGATAGTTAAATTATAATGAAATATATCTAACATTTATTATTGTATCTTAGTTTCAAAATCAAGATATCTTGAAAGGCTGTAGGTGTATAAAATAATGTTTTTATATATTTAAATATTTGTATTTAAATACCATAATGACATTAATATTAACTACTATAAATGATTCTTAGATGATCTTTTGTATTTTTCTTCAAGGAATTTGTAAACAAATAAAAGAGTACTACTAGATAAATTACAACTTTTAATTAGTTTATATACTCCTTTCTAAATGATTTCAATAAGGAAGTATCACGAGTTTAGTAATAATGAACTAAATACACTAAAATTGCAAGATTATCAATAAATCTTGCTTAATTTAAAACATGACATAAAATATTTTTAAATTATGGTTTTTTTAACAATTATTGACATTTTAATTCAGAATACAGGCCAAAATGGTTGGCAAAAGTGTTTATTATGAAATGTGAAGTAAAGGTCTGGAAAAAAAATATTTTTTATAGTAAATATTAATAATATCTATTTTGAAAACTTTATTTTTGATAGTAAAATTTAATATATTCACTTTATACAACATTTTATACACTATTCAAATGAATATTATTCTCCAAATAAAAATTTTATTTTTATAGTTAATATTTATTTATTAATATCCATAATAACATAATTTCTCTTCATAGAACAGCTGAAGAGTGGCAATTTCTTACGTTAAAAGTGGAATTGGTTACCACTCTTTTAATTTACCGTTTACATAACGCGTGTGATTTGAAATAGGGCGAAAATTTAATACTGCCGTACATGAGTCTTGACACATATAACTGTGATATTTAAATCAACATTTACACTGTACGATCATTTTACAATTTTAAAAAATAAAATTCAGCTCATGATATTTTGAATTCATAAAATATTTGAATTATAAGGAACTTTTTACTCAATGCCCATGAATTCATGATGTATCTCATCTTGTTACCCTAAAAGAGTCGATTTTCTAATACTCTGTTTAGAAAGTGGGTTTAAGGCTTAGGCTTTGATCTCTTCCGGTGGACGAAGTTATAAAATAAAAGTTCTTTATTTAGTTTTTTTTCTTCATTGTTTAAGTCCCCAACCAAGCACTTTGATCTTCATCTTGACCTTTCATCTTTTCCCTTTTTTGGTAGACAAAGTCAACAAAATATAAGGCAGCATGTTTTTTTTCCTTAATTCTTTAAGTCACCAGGAATCCTTTGATGTCCACCGTTGTCTTAAATCTTTACCTTTTAAAGGTCAATGAAGTCAAAAAAATATCAGTTTTGGTGATAACATTAATTTATATAAACATAAATTAAAATTTTGTTAAGGTATTGTTAAGATGGTTTCATATTTGGATTAGATTCGTATTTCGACATTTTTTTGACTGAAAAACATGGATCAAGAAATCTGCATTAGCTATGGAAAAGATATACGTGCGTGTCACAAATATACTTACATGCAAAAGTTGTGGTCAGAGGTAGCACCGCACATGCAAAAACCGGATACTCAAGCGGAGTTGCTAGATTCTGTAAAAGATAGGGGGGATGTTTCAATGCATTTGTTTTATTTTATAAATATTAATATATAGAAATTTATAACATTGTTTATTTTTATAGGTTGTATAGAAATTGCTTGGTCTGTTTCTACTGCACTGTTCTGTTGACCAAACTAAAACTTTTCCATTTAGTTGTTTGAAGTCCGCACAGAATTGATAGTAATGCACAATCTGAACGACCAGACAGCCCTGCGTTGTAATTATCCCCAGTAAAAAGACGATTGCTTTAAATGAATCGTACATTACACGATCCACCTCTGTCTAGTTTTGGTAGTGACCCATTGATGGCTGGAGCTGATGATTCCATTATTTCCTTAACTACTCAATCAGCCTATTCCTAAACCACGTCGCAATATACTGTACCTCACACAAATCCCAGCTGTGCCCATACATCCTGTTACAGCAACTATCCCTGTAAATCCAGTTGTGAATACCAAACCGACGACTCACCACAGAATTTCATGCTTTTTATTGTCCCGATCATTAACGATTCAATAAACCTTTGCGATTTGGTGGACCTGAACCAGTGATTATGGTTGAAGTTGAATGGCCGGTTGCATACATAATTGTTTTCAAGGTAGTGCAAAGGGTACAGACTTGCTAGTTGACAGTAAGAGTTACTCCTAAACTATAAAGGTTGACAAGCGTCGTGACGTAAACAAAACTTAGAGATGCACTAATAAGCGGAAGACTGGACTATACTTTCTTGAGCAGGTAACATTCTTTCTAATTCTTGTTCGCTACCAACCAGAAGGTTATCCAAACAAATCTGGTCGCCAGCGAGATTTGAAAATAGTTGCTCAATGTATACGTGAGCCTAAAAAAAGTTGATGGACTTAAAATAATTGAATCTGCTCAGTAATTTAAAAGCAACTTTTTCTTCAAAATGTTACAGTCAATGATAAACCGATGCTACGAGATCTTTCTTTTCAACCTAATTTATCCTGTGAAGTCAACAGAAAAGGACATAGACGACTTCAAAATAATCCAACTACTCTGGATTTCGACAGTGAAATGGAACATACACCCGTTGGATTTATAGTTAAGAATGTGCAAGTTGAAGAAGCAAGATTTCTTATTATTGTTACACGTGGATGCTGGCACTTTTTAAACGTTCTTTATCTTGGTACACGGATGCCACCTTTTATCTAGTCAAATCACCGTTTTGCAAACTTTTCATAATACATGCTTTCAGAAAACAAAAAACCATATAAAAGCTAGTTCCGCAGGTGTTTGTTGTCATGTTAGTACTTTAATTCCAGAACTACACTGCTTTTATGCAGCATATAGTGCATCTAATAACGGAGCAGCCAAAAGTGCTGCATGTGACTTTTGAAAGACAATGTGGAAGAGTACATGTTTCGTGTTCCCACACGTGATCATGTCTGGTTGCCTGTTTGATTTGACTTAAGCTTTATACAGGAATATTCAGGGCTTTAGATTACAGCACTGCTATGATGCTGATGCAGTAACAAAGAAAATTTGCAGAAGATTGATACTTATCCCCTTCTACCACATGAACACATCTTGAATTAAGTCACTTTTGTAGACTCTGGGGTCAATTAAGTGACTTCTAAGAGTTAAAATAAAAGTAAAAAATACTATTAATCTAAAACTTAACTTTAAACAAAATTAAAACAGGCAAAATTTTTAAAAATTAAGCAAAAGAAATTAGTAATAAAAGAAATTTTTATTACGTTATTTTATTGAATCAAAAATTGTATCGTTACCATTTTTTTTAATAATTGTATCACCAAAATCATTCAGCCAAATATTTTTGTAAAGTTGATTCAAGGATTTCTCTGATTTCCTTCACCTTGCCATAAAAAATCCCCCACATACTTTCTATTCTTTGTAAAAGGATAGCTGTTGTTCGGTCAAAAAAATGCAGCTTGTGATTAACTCTTGGTGTTTGAGGCTCAAAGAATTTTAGATCTCATTATAAGGTAGCCATTGATAATTAACAATAACTGATAATGGTGCCAAATACTGTGTAAGAAGAGGAAGTATTGTAAGAACGGACCTATTTTTAACCACCGATATCACAATTTTGTGTGCTTCTAATGAAGCTAATATCATGCAGACAACATAAAGATTTTTTTGCGCATTCGACCCACATGGTATTTTGGCTTTACCTGAACAGTGATTCATCAATTTGAACCTTTTTACTATCCCAACTTAATAACACTGGAATGCAATTTCAGGAAAATGTAATAACTCTATTGAAGAGTATCAACAAAGTTGTTTACAGCTCTTTTTGTGAATCCTGTATCATTAATAGCTTGCTTTATTGTTATCCACATTTCAAAATAATTAGCAAATGAAGACACTCTTGTAGTGCAAGGCCTGTCACCTTAAAAAAGTGCCAGTTCATATTTATGTAAAGATTCTTTTATTTCTATATTTTTTATATACACATCGGAATACACACCCATTAATATTTTTTTGACTGAGTACAATATTCATAAGAGTATGGTAGTGCGGATGTTTATGTTTGTTCAATATCCGCTTGATTAGAAATAATTCAAAGACATCGGAATGTACACCCATTAATATTTTTTTGACTGGGTACAATATTCATAAGAGTATGGTAGTGCGGAGGTTTATGTTTGTTCAATATCTGCTTGATTATAAATAATTCAAAGACATCGTTTGTCTTACCATTTACCATTCTTTTTCAAATTTCTTGACAAAATTTTCATGAAGGACCTTAAAAACCGACAAATTATGTAAAAATACAATTGTTTAAAAAAATAAGAAATTAAATGGTAAATATATATAGAAATTTGGGTGCATGGCAGTTATTCGTCGTTTTTGAAAAAAAAAATTAAAATAAAAAAATTAATTTATATGCAAAAGACTAAGAAGTAAGTTAAAGCGCTTAGTTCTTTTAGTTTGAAATTCCTAGAGAAATCGAATTAAATATTCGAATACTGACTTTGGAATAGTCCAGATCACTCCCGCAATATTCTCTTCAAGTATCCCAAGGACCTTCAATCGACTGAGTATGGAAAATAGAATCTTCTGGATCCACAAAATTGATGGAATGATTTACATTTTTATGCTCAAACTCTGCACTCTCTCTTAATGCTGCAGAATAAGCCCTCCATTGATTTGTGATGAAGATTGTTCCCGGAAATTCATTATCATGTATAATTTTTCCTATAGTTTCCGCAATCCAATTGGATACAGGGATGATAAAAGCTTTTTTAAATCCTCTTTCTATTCCACCAACATACCATTAACCGTTAATCAAACGACCACGGTTATATTTTCGTTTGAAAAATAGACTTTCATCTATTTCGACGATTTTACTTGAGCCATCTTAGTTGACTCCACCAATTTTGTCACTTGTAGTTACCGCGTATTTACAAATTACTTCTCCCACCAATTCAGCATACTTTGACAAGGTATTTCTATAATTTTGTAGCTTATAGGCTATATCTTGGAAAAATGATCTTTTTATGTATTTATACATAATTAAAAAAAGAGTATTTTTATTTTTATCCCTTTGTACAAGCTATTATTTCGAACGATGCAAGAAAAACGACAAGATGTTTTACACATCTAGTAAAAAATATCAAGAGATTGTTTTCGTTTTACGTAAGACATTCTTGTATCATCATCCCATTTGGGTCACAACATAGTATTAGCAATAATACCAGAAATTGCCAAGAAGATATTAGCATCGTATACATTAGACATATTCTGGTAAATAAATGTCTCTGAGATGGTTAAGGACTCAAAATCTTTAGCTGTTCTTAGTTTACCAGGATTTACAATTTCTTTTATACAATTTCTTACCATATAAGTTAATCTCTTAAATTTATCAAAAACTACGAATAACTGCCATTCACCGAAATTTGTTTTACTTAATTTTTTTCTATTTCAATAAGCAGCTTTTTCAAAATTTTATGTGTAGGGCTAGTAAGGTTACTTGATTAATCTAGGGCGACAAAAGTGACTTGATTCCACATCGCTATCATTTTTATTAACATAGTACGGTTAGCTGGAAATGTTCCGCCTAAATAGTTCAACTGTTTAAGTATGTATAAGGCTATTAGATCGACAGCAGCGTATTTCCTTCTCGTGACTGTTCAGTTTTTATGCATGAGCTTCTCGCCAATAATGATATTGAAGTCTACCACAACAGAATAATTACAAAGAGCCAAAGGTAAATTTGCCATTTTAAGTGTTGGTACATCTAATATAAGAGAAGCCATGATCATTTGGATGACAATATAGAATGTTGTCAGAGGTCATGCTGTACGAGCCTCATGTACCGGTGCTAGCTTATGTAATTACAGGGTAATCAAGTATTGGAAAGAGTATCGGATAGAAAAACGAACAGCTATGATTCTATTAAATGCAGCAAGTCATTTAATATGCAGGAGGATCCCAATTATCAATGTTATAAAAAACAATTTGGACTAACTTATATTTAGGGTTTAATGTTTCTTTGGGTCTTATTAAATGCTTTTGGGTGTGATGCGTTTTAATGTAATAATTTTCCCAACTTTGTAGTTATGTTGTATTATTTGGAGATTCATGTTCATTTAGTAGTGTATAACGTTTTGTATGTTGTGGATATATTATTTTTAATACCTATAAAAAATAAAGTTTCTTTTAGACCTCCGCGTCACATTTCATAATATCACTTTTCACGACTTTTTCAGTAATACACCTGAATTAAATTAACTTCATTTGAAACCAAAAACAATTAACTGACCTATTTATCAAAACCAATCTTTAAAAAATTTAATTATACTTAAACTTATTATTCTAATTCATAAAATTATGAGTTTTAAAAGTGATCTTGAGCTAAGGCAATTTTTTCATTCAAAATCATTTAAAATATCTCCGATTTCAAGTTTAATCAGAATAAATGTAATGATAATAAGAATGATAAGAATTTTTCATCTTTCCTTAATACTATTCAATCAAATATATAATAAATATCTGCTTATTATATAAAATTTTTATTCTCTAAGTTTCAAGCAAAACTGTACAGCCATAATAAATTTTACAAAATAATTTAAACAAAATAGTTTCTAGCTTCAATATTTTATGTTCATAGATGAATATTTTCGGATCTGTGAGCATTTAATTTAAAAGATAAAAATAAAGATAAGAAAATAATAAATAAAATCTTGAATTTTATTTAACCTCTAAATATGAATCCCGAAACCATAAAAGAGTTCTTTATAAGGTGTACGGATGATGAGCCTTATAACTGGCTATTTGAATTAACTTTTGTTACGAGTTAAGATATGTTCAGGTTCATGCAATAGTTCAATAAGTTATCAAGAATGTGCATACTATTTTAAAAATTTTTGTTGGTCATGCATGAACACTATGCATGGAGTATAAAAAGCATAGATCAATACGTGATGGTTCCTTCTTCAAGACCCTTGGTAAGGATATGACTAGAATTTTTAAAGTGCTGCTCTGCTAAAGTTCTAACCGACCCGAGCATTCTATCCTAAATAATGTTTCAGTATTGGCCTAACATTTTAAAAGACATGAATAATTTGGTCTCGTTGTTCCAGCATGAAAATGACATGATAATAAAATTGGAGACAGGTACTATTGTCCAGGTGGATAAAACAATGATGAATTACAAATGTGAAAACCATCATGATTGATCCGTAGAAAATAGAATGATGCGATTGCAATCGTCGAGTGTGCTTTGCATATTACCAGAATATAAGCAGAGATAATACATGATAAAAGGTCTGTGACAACTCTGCCAATAATTGCTCGTAGACTAATTCCTGGCACCAATATCCACACCGAACAACACTAAAAGTACCTGGAAATCGTGCCACTGGCGTTCATACCCAGTAGGTGGAATCTGTAAACAATACAATGAAGATAGAAATGGTGTAAGTACTAGCTCAAGGACAGCATTTATTACAGAATTTGTTTGACTATGGAACAACAAGATTTATTTATAAGATACTGTTATATACTCAATTAAATGCTGGATACCAAAAATTGTTGTTTTTAATATAAATTTATTTATCTTTTATTATTTTTAGACTCATTGTATTTTTTTTTCAATGGTTACATTCAAAGGCATTTTTTTTCACAGCTCCATAATTTCATACAGTTCGGTTTCGTATACTATAAATTGATATCTTTTAACATTAATAATTCATATAAAATTTTTAGGTATCAAACTACTAAACCAACATATATTTATAACTTGTCTTCCTTCTGAAAAAAATAATTAAATCTATAAGTATTAAAGCAACACAAAGAACCCGTATAAATATTTTACTTCACTTTAAACATCCTTTAATATTAAAACACTTTATTACGTATACAAATATCATGGATACTAATAATTTGATTTTTTCAAGAGTAATTTTAAATAAATTTCCACTATTATAATGTTTACATTTAAATGAAATTAATTTACACTTGAATAATATTTATTGATTACATTTATTAACTGTAAATTATATTTGGTCTGTAAATAAAAAATTTACGGTTTGATTGTTTATCATTGAATATATCATATTGTTTAAATAACTGTTAAAATGAACAACACAGTTTCTAATTTGAAAGAAATTTCTCATCCATCGAGTAGTTTTGAGTTTAAAGGTTTGAATTAGGTATGGAAAATGTTGGTAATTCATGCCACTTGAATTCAATTATGCAGATTTTACTATCGACTCCTTATATAGTAGAACAATTCTTAACAGAACAAATCCCACATCTAAAGGAAAGGTGTGGTTATTGTATAATTTGTTTAATACATAAAATTGTACACAGTGTACATGAATTACATCGAGAATGTGATTTTAAAGACATTGATTTATTATTTAAAATGTTATCAGAAGAAAACTGTAATATTGAATACAAAAGGCAAAATGATGCTCAAGAAGTTCTTTATACTATACTAGAATGCATTCATTCTACTGCAATAATGGTCAAGAATACAGTTTCTACATGTCAATTTTCTGAAACTGAAGACTATTTTAAAGGGTTAATTGAAACTAAGTTGATTTGTATACAGTGCGAGTAATTTGACTTTTCAATTTTAGAAATAAAAGCATTAAAAACGAAAAGTTTTCAGAGATTTCAATAAATATAGATACCAATAATAATATTTTGAAAGAATCCCTTAAAAAGTATTTTTAATAAATTGTCAAGTTATTTTAAAGACGAGAAATTGGGAGAAAATTGTCAAACATTTTGTGAAAAATGCAAATGTGATACAGTAGATAGTAATTGAAGCTTTTTAGGAAAAAATTAAAAAATACAGTTGTAAAAAAGTCCCCAATTTTTTAATAATACACATAAATGTAACTGAATGTTAAATATTATAGAAGTTTCAACAGTATTCGCAAAGAGTCTGCTCTAAAACAAATATTAAAATCCCCAACTACATAAACATGAATAAAATTTGCGGTAAAAAAACCCCAAATTTGGGATCATTCAAATTACTTGGTACTGTTGAACACCGTGGTATGTTAGATTACGGACACTATACAGCAAATATAAATGTAAACGACCAAGTAAATCTTAATTTATATGTTTAAGTGGTATTATTGCAATGATACAAGAATTATGACTACAAACAAAGATAGAGTTTTATATGATACGTCACCGTATATTTTTCAAGTTATTTTAGTGTTCTTTTGTTTTATTTGAAGGAATGATAATTTTTATTATTTTAATTTTTTATATTGAGTAGTGATAAAGAATATTCATATATAAGCTATTTTACTCTAATTCATATAATCATTTTGTAAAATGTGGATGATATTAGATAATAAAAGTGTTCTTTAATTTCATGGTTCTAAATTTGTTTGTAGAAACACAAGGGATGTAGTATATAATGAACACTAACTTGATCATGATATACACAAGTTTAATATAATAATATACAAATTTGATCATGGAATACATGAAATACACTAATTTGATCATAAAATACACAAATTTGATTTTATAAAATACACAAATTTGATCATAAAATACACTAATTTGGTCATAAAATACACTAATTAGATCATAAAATACACAAATTTGATATAATAATATACATAAATTTAATTATAACATACAATTTTGATATAATAACATACTTAAATTTAATCATAACATACACAAATTTAATCATAGAATACACCAATTGATCATAAAATACACAAATTAGATCATAGAATACACAAATTAGATATAATATATATAAATTTAATCATAACATATACAAATTTGATATAATAAAATACACAAATTTGATCATAAAATACACTAATTTGGTCATAAAATACACTAATTAGATCATAGAATACACAAATTTGATCATAAAATACACAAATTTGATATAATAATATACATAAATTTAATCATAACATACACAAATTTAATCATAGAATACACCAATTGATCATAAAATACATAAATTTAATCATAACATACATAAATTTAATCTTAAAATATACAAATTTGGTCATAAAATACACTAATTAGATCATAGAATAAACAAATTTGATATAATAATATACATAAATTAAATCATAACACACACAAATTTGATCATAAAATACACAAATTTGATATAATAAAATACAGAAATTTGATCCTAATATACACAGATTTGATCATAAAATACACTAATTTGATAAAATAATATACAAATTTAATCATAAAAAATTGTTTATAAAATTCCATAAAACTTATCAAAAGATTATTTGCAAAATATAAATGAAATCATAGTTATTTATATAGTAATCACATAAAATCTTGATCAATATCCACACTTTAAAATAAATAAAAGTTTATGAATTTAAGAACTACTCATAATAAGTTAAAGAATTTACCATTTTAAATAATTATTATGTTTCATGTATAAAAGAAGTAATTTTGGTCATTTATAACGGATAATATAAGAGTTTTACAGCATAATAATTTCCAGTATATATACAACTTATCAGTTAATTATCAAAGTATCTTTTTTAATTATTTTAAGTTAAATATCAATTTATTTGGTCTGTGCACATTTCACGCTCGCAATTTCAATAGACGCCCACAATTAAAAAATTTAAAAAAGGCTTCTAAATTTATTTTAAAAGAAATGAGAAGTTGATTAAAACATTTTTTTTTTGATATTTATGCTGTCACATAAATTGCATTAAATATTCAAATTGTTAATATTGGGTTATCTCGTGCAGTATCTAATAAAACGCTTGGTTTGAGACCAGAAACCTTCGATGCTTTAAGGATAGATAAAAGAATCAAGAGAATTTTCGAATACTAAAAAACGATTGACTGTTCTATACACATAATCTTCCATTTGCTTAATAGTTCTTTGATAAGCCCTCCACTGATCACGAATTATTATAGATCCGGGTAGAATATATTCAGATATTATTTCCAACATTGTTGCTGAAGAATGATTACAAACAGGTATAAGAAAAGCCTTTTTAGTCCCTCTTTTAACACCACCCACATACCACTGGTCATTTGGTATTCTCACACTATTGTATTTTCGTTTCTAAAACAGGCTTTCATATACTTCAACTACTTTTGGATTTGCATCTTAATCTTATCCGACCAACTTTTTGTTATTATTAATAACAATTTAGAATATGTGATTCCTAATTACTTCACAATATGATCCAACTGTATTACCACATACACCTACATCTTAAGGTTTATCCTGTATAGATATTCCGGAAATATATTTATACATAATGTTTATAATTTTTGTCATATTTAACCTTATTGTTTAAAAAAACAAACCATATCTATTAGATCTGGAGGAACAACATGGTTTTTTGCAAATCCAAATAAATCCATCTATGCTTTTTGTTCTCTTTATTAAATTTAGTTGTATTTTTTTACAAGCATCATTAGCCATTCCATTCCTAATCAAGCCTAAACGAGCTAACCCATTATTTTGAGTATCATGAGATGAAAAGATATCATCTAAGAGGTCTTGAGTGATTTCCCTAACATAAATTTAGCTGTCTGTATATTAAAATGCATCTCTATTTATATAAAGCATTTTCTTTCCTCTCTTGTAAATTTTTAACCCTTTTATAAATTTTTTCATTGCGGACGTCTATTGAAATTGCGGGCGTATAATGTTCTTGCACCATTTATTTTTGTTAAATATCATGATAACATATTCTTTAATGTAAAATCAAAATAAAAGCACACTGCAAAAACCAGAGATTTCATATTACCTATATATTGAATTCACCTATAAGAAAAAAAACAAGGAACTTTTACAATAACTGACAATTAATTCTTCAAATAAATAAAAAGTATATTTATAAAACAAGAGAGCTTAAAATATGTTTATTAAGGGTTTATACCTTACATCCAGTAGAAACAAATCAAATAGTAGGATTTCATATTTTGATCACATCATGTTTTCTAGAATAATACAGTTGTGCTATAATCCGTTTATACGTTTGTGTTTCCAAACCACTCGACATTCCTTCCTCCAATAACAATTCTGTTTCTGTTGATTCAAATTAGTTATTTGTCTTTCTCCAGGAGAAATGTTTGTTCGTTTGACATTCCTTTAACTGTAAAAAGACCTTCTAGTCTAGGATATAGTGATCCAATTCTTTCTTGAGGTTTCACGTTAATATATACTTTTTGGCCAATTTTTATTAATTATACTTCAATCACAGTATTCTTTCATCTCTTACCTATATTTTTCATTTTGATTGTTTGCACTTTTCCTAATTTCTCGTAGATCTTGATCCGTCCTTATTATTGTTGATTTGTTTGTTCTCATCAACTTTCTTGTAATTAATTGAAACGGTGAATATACCGCAGCTTTAGAACTTGCCGTTTGCATTGCGATAAGTGCTAATTTTAATACTTGCTCCCATCTATTACTATTCATTTACTTTTCTGATAGCAGACATGCAATTTTTTCTTCAAGTGTCTTGTTTATTTTTTCTACTTGCCGATTAAACTGGGGATTATACATTGTTGTTCTTGCCTTCTTGATTCTATATTTTTTACAAAGTTATGGATCTAATTGAGATTCAAACTCTGTATTCTTTGATCAGATGTAATAATTTTCACAACCCTTCCCCCCCTCCACGACTGTTATCTTTCCCAAACATTCACATACAAATTTTGCAGACTGTTTAGGACTTGAATATACTACCTTCCTTCTACTTATTTTCTTTACAGCTACAAACAAAAATCTATTTCTATTTGGAGAGACATGTAATGGTGCAACAAAACCCATTGACTACTGATCAAATAATATAGAATTCCCCATATTTGCTAGTTCCGCGTGCTAAATTGGTAATTATTTATTCATTATACATATCTCACAGTTTTTAAATTACTCCAAAATGTTTTGTTGCATTTGTAGTCTGAAATAATTTTTAGATTTCATTTTGTAACATTTCTCAAATCCGAAATGACCTAATTTATTATGATAGTGACAAAGGACATTCACAGTATTATCTTTTCCAACACAAATTCTATTTCCTATTTCCCACGTATAATATAATCTTTCGTTTCTTACACTAAGAGAGTTCTTATGCTGCCACCAAATTGAATCAAGAATTCGGTAATCATTGCATTCTATCTAGTTTTTTCAAATTAACTAAATTTTTTTTATTATTAGGTATTTAACTTTTTCTTCCACTAAATTAAAAGTTCTTAATAAGGGAACTGCAATTTTATTTTCTTTTCCAGACTTATATTTTATTTAAAAATCATATTCTTGTCATTTTTCAAAACACCTTGGTATCATTTCATTATCTTCAGGATCATAACCAACTCTTGCATCACCACCTCCTCTATTAAATCTGTTTCTTTAGTCGTTTTTACTCATATTTAAACCTCCTTTTGGGTTGTTGTTTTATCTATCATAACCACAAATATATTCTCCATATCCCATATCAAAACCTACTCTTAGTTCTAAGTTTCCGCTTCTTGGATCTTCATGATTTTAGTCATATCTTCCTTCGTTGTATCCTTCTCTTTGGTCATATGTTCCTCTACGACCTCGATCATCAAGATTCCTCCTATACATTTTTACTATATGATTGATTCTCGACAAATTCAGATCAATTAATTTTTCTTTTTTTATAATTTCATTCCGATAATAGTTTCACTCAACAGATTTTTTACAACATAAAATCGATTTTCCATTTTTCAATTACTTATTCTTAAGTAAGCTTTACAAGATCCTGAAACTTGTAACTTGTTTCCTTCTGCTGACAAACGTTAACGACATCTTCTTTGTTAATTTTTAACTCCGGTCTATACTGGACAAATTTTAAGGATGGAATCGTATCAATTAATCATCTCAAGACCAAACAATTTGTAATAATATTACAAAAAAACTTATTATCTATCACTTTCGTGTCATATGTGCTCAGTACAGATTCATTTAAAACATCTTTGGTTTCAATATTATTAATTCTTGGTTTAGGTTCATTTTTGAACCTACAAATACTCTTCCAACGTCTAAATTTTCTGCTGGTAAAAAACTTAACCTGCCTTGTTACTTGTTTATAAATTTCCATAGAATGCTCCGTCTTATTTAATTTCATGTTCTCCATTTTCTGAGCTAATAAAATAAACTTGTCTATATCGCCTACTCTTTGAAACTGTGTTTTCAGAACAAGAGAAATGGATCTAACAAGTTTTTAGTCAAACATTTAATTTTTCTCTGTAACAATAAGCGATGGAATTGCAGAGGAAAGGTAAGAGTTAATTCGTTTGCAATATGTGTTGTAATTCTTATTATCTTTTTTTATAGTCATAATAAAAAGTTCATAAAATTCCTTTGCTGTGTAGGTCTCCTTTCTATGTTTTCAAATAATTTTTTAATATTGTCTATTTTTACCGCTGTCGGTTTTTTATTTTTAATCACCAATCTATATTTAGTTTTAGTGCCTGGTCTTTCAAATGGGCGGGTAATGTCGTCGCTTGATCAACTACTGTGCAATCATTTGCATCCGAAACTATCATGAAATCGTCTAAAAATTCTTCAAAACGATCTTCTACGCCAGGAGTGGGCAAACTTTTTATACCGAGGGCCACATTGAAAAATTTATTGTTATTAGAGGCACCA
>CAKKLC010007033.1:0-10428 GCA_918559645.1 Ceratonova shasta | reverse complement strand
ACAAGAAAAAGCTTGCTTACAGATATATGTGGATCCAAATAGTGACAAAAGTTTGGCAGCAAAGTTTTTTAGGTGTGGGAAAGCCGCTGCTGACAAACATCCATAAAACTCCAGCAGATGAACTGATTGGAACTTCTGCTGCAGGTCATTATCCGCTTGTAGGTCAAGCAGCTTTAACTGTATATTCTCTAGTGCTGAATCAGCTTTTGCACTAAATGGCGAACTAAGGATATTGAAAAGTGGTTCCAAACTCTTAAAGTCTTGGAACCTCCTGTCAAATTCCACAACCAAGTCATCCAACTGAGCCTTGTATTTGTCAGCCTTTTCACCAGAATTACTTTTCTCTTTCAGCAAAAGGAAATGGCAAAACCTGTTTTTGCCTGCTTGCCTGGAGAACAGGGAGAGTTTTGCCTGAAATGATTAAACATGCACATACATTTTTCATGTGCAAACAAGCTATTCCCCTAAAGTTTTACATTCAGTTCATTCAACTTTTCCATAATGTCAATGGCAAACATAAAGTCTGACTTTCACTCTCCATTAACAATGTTAGTAACAAAATCACAATCAATGCCCTTCATCTCTATACACATAATTATTTCTTCCTTGAGATTTCACACTCGCCTCAAAATCTTGCCAAGGCTCAGCCAGCGGACACTGCTGTGGTAGATAATATCATAATGTTCAGTTTCCAAATCTTCAAGCAGTGCCTGGAACTGTCTGTGGTTGAGTGCCCTGGCTCTGATGAGGTTTATCACACTGACTACTGGGTCAATAACATGCTTGATATTCAAC
Organism: Ceratonova shasta; assembly: GCA_918559645.1. Classification (NCBI taxonomy): domain Eukaryota; kingdom Metazoa; phylum Cnidaria; class Myxozoa; order Bivalvulida; family Ceratomyxidae; genus Ceratonova; species Ceratonova shasta. Next base: position 9,633 of record CAKKLC010007033.1, on the reverse strand, counting down.
TCAGCTTTACACAGACTTACCTGATGGATGACACAGTCGACAGGGAAGAGTGTATGGTCAGGATGTTTTTCTTTAATTTTATTATGCATCAACTACACCAAACCTACGTTTTTTTCTAGTCAAAGCACGTGCTCCAATAGTTGTTACACTTGTCATCTTGTTCCATACCAACCCAGTTCTTTTAACACAGTTCTCAACAGCATTAAATAAATCTTGACCTGTGGTTGTGTCTTTGAGTGCCTCAACACTAAGTAATTCTTCAGTAAGCTCGAAACGAGTGTTTATTCTCCGTATAAATATCAATAATTGTGCTGTGTCCTGTACATCGGTACTTTCGCCCAACGCATAAGATTAACACAAAAAGTCTTTGCTTGCATCTCGAAGTTGGTCCATCAAATTGTCACTTATCTTATCAACACGCCTGACTACAGTTCTCCTTGATAAAGAAACGCTGTCAAGTTTTGTTTTCTGTTCTGGGCACATAATGCTTGCTGCATCTGACAAGCATTCCTTAATAAACTCACCTTCAGAAAAATGCTTGTTCCGTTTCACAATCTTGTAGGACAGCATCAAACTGGCTTCCGTTGCAGCATCTTGTATTGAAGACTGCTTAGTGAAAACAGTTTGCTGTTTCTTTAAATTTTTAACCAACTCCTGGCATTTCTTTTCTCTCTCTTCGTTCGTGAAATTGTGCCCAAAATCCATGTTTTGTTTGGTTGTGTATTCTTCAGTTGTACTCCTTGAATACGTTCACGCACTCCCTACACAGCAAGCAGACTGCTTTGCTCCCAACGCTCGTGAAGCAGTATTTTGCAGTCCATTCATTTTTAAAATTGCGACATTCATCCTCAATCTTTCTTTTTTTGGCAACACTCATGGTTAAATAACGTCTGTTCACTTTTAAATTATAATTTTTACGAAACCTTATAAAATGTAAATTGTAAACACAATCTACTTCCGCTTGCGCAAAAACGTATTTTTGAATAGGGTGTTAACAATTAATGACCAGAAGTGAAGAGAGGGCGCAAACTACTTTGGCAACTATTTTAAAGTAGTAAATATAGCGAAAATGGACAAATCTGTCAAAACAAAAAAATTTTCATTGACATAGGATCGCAACATGTACGTGCATAAAAGCCGCATAATTTACTCTGAAGGGCCGTAGTATGCTTATCCCTGTTCTATGCTATTGTATACTAGTTCACTACTAAAATCATATGTTGCGTTGTACACCCTTTATAAGCGTGTATGTATCCGAACCATTCCGACAAATACTTTGCAAAGATTTTGTAATATTTAAGTATTTTAAATCTTCAAACACTTTTATAAGACATATATTAATAGAAATTGTTGAATACTATGATAATTCAGAATTTTCTTTAAGATAAAATCAATCCATTTATTAAATCTAGTTATGATGAATTTTAAATGAGAAGTATAAGAATATGCATTTAAAATATTATTTTGGACTTTACTTGATCAAGCCTAAACCTTACTAGTGTATGGTAGTTAAAATTGATTCCTATATAAATATATTAATTTAAAAGTTAACATTATCATTCTGCAAATATTTCCATTTTGATTTTAAAATTCAATATCCGAAAAAGGTACTCAAGTTTTGAGAATCTATATGAGACTTCATATTGATCTTTAATAAAAGAATTAGACCTTGAACGTTTCGTATTAAACAAGTATCATAAAATTCGCTGGTTTAAATTTATTTCGAAGATATCTTAATGACATAAAAAAAAGTTATAAAATCATGTGTAAATCATTTATATACGATTTTTGGTGAGTGCGGGTTAAACGGAACTTTTATGATTAATTAGTGCTTTTGAAAATTTTTAAAGGCAAACTTTATATGGTTCAAAATTTCAAAGTAGAATTCATAAATCCAAAAAATCTTAGACGTATGAAGATTTGAGAACATTAAACTTTACCCAGCCTTTATTTCACAGCATATGATAACTCCGTACCATGCTAATATCTTCTTGGTATGTTTTAAGCTCATTGCTAATACTATGATATGCACAAAATCTAAGAATGGTACGCGAATGGCTTACAAAAAACGTAAACAAACAGTTGATGGCTTTTACTTGATATGTATGTCAACTTGTCGTTTTTCCTGTAGTGTGAGAAAATATAGCTTTTTCCAGTGCACTACATAAAAAATAAAAACTGTTCTTATATTCATTTATAATTAAATAAAGCGATCATCTTTTGAAGAGATCGTTTATGAGCTTTTAAAACATCGAGGTAGTGTTTCAGTATATTCTTAAATGGTCAGAGAAGTGATTTATAATGATATGATGGCTATAAGTTTCTAGCTTGACGCAATAAGCCCAGATTGTACAAGAAAAATAGTAGAGATAAATAATAGCTTTATCTTTAATAGAAATCATAAACGTGGGCATGCAACTGGGAACAATGGTATGTCGAAGGAGTAGAAAGAGTCTAAAAAATGTGTTTATATCAACTGTAGAGCAAAGGAATGCAGAGACAATGAGACTAATCATTTATAATTATATATTGCCGGGAACTACCATTATCGCGGATAAATAGATAGTCTATTCTAGAGTATTTAGAGATTACCCCGTTTTTAAACATATTAGATTCGACCATTCCATCAATTTTGTGGATCCAGACGACCTAAGTATTCATACATAATCAAATGAAGATCTTTGGAGTTATTGGAAAAGTATATTACGACAAAGAGTAGTAATATCCAATGTACCAATATTCAGAAATCTTATTCAGCTTCTATGGGATCGTAAATACAAAAGAACGAAACGCTTCAACCAACTACTGAGTATTTTGCAAATAAAATGACTTTTTTTTACCCTTATTTATTATTTTTTAAAAAGCGCCGTTAAACCTCTATGAACTAAATTTGCTGTATCTAAATATTAATTGTTTGATTTTTGGCATCAGTAATTGAATTATATTAGGTTTTTCATTAAGTAATTTTGTTTTTCTTGTAAAAATTAAAGAAATTTTTCAAATAATTGACAAATACTTTATTAGAATATATATTGGCTGTTCTTTTCCAAAACCCTTGACCATGATTTAGGTAGTAATATAATTCCACGCTCATAAAAATTTGGTCCTTGCTGGCAAAAAAATTGATCGAGGTGATTTTTGACTTCTTCATTTAAGGTTAGGTTTTATCATCTAAAAAATTTTGGAGTAACCTAAACAAATGATAAGCTGATACTGCATGGTCTGGATAATATGATGGGTATGGCATTCTATCCAATTCAAACTGTAAAACCATTTAGTGAGTGATCAAACTTTTGCAAGAACTTGCGTTGTCATAGTGAAAAACTACAATTTCCTATTGTTTATTTCTGATCTTTTCTGTTAATGTGCATAAATCAATTTGTTCAGTTGATGATAGTAGACCTCCGAATTAATCGTTCTGTTATTTTTTAAAAGCTAAAAAAAAACAAGTTGTTGGAAAACACAGAAAACAGACAGCATCAGTTTTTTTTTGGTAAAAATTACCTTTTAAAATGGTTTGAGCAGGTTCATCAGTTTTGCTCTATAACCTTTTGAATTCGAAGTTGTTGTATACAACTAATTTTTTGTCCCAGTGATAATATGCATCATAAATCGTTCTTTTTGCAGACGTTTAAGAAGCAAATCGAAGACATTCTTTCGACAACACAGAATCCTCACTGTGAAAAGATGGTAAACTTATGCATCAAGCTTTGAAGATAATTTAAAGCCTTTCAAGTTGTCATGAGTTTTTGAATTTGATAAATTTAACCTCAATCCATTCTCAAGTGTAGTTTTCGCCGGTTCACATAAACTAATGCCTCTACTACATCTTTATCAGCTTCAATGGGCTTTCTAAACATGATGCATCTTTTAAATTAAAATTGCCAGATCAAAATTTAGCGAACCTATTCTGATATTGATGTACGGTCAGCACACCTTCTCCATACACATTATAATTTTTTTTCAAGCTTGAACAGCATTTTTAACCTTTTTGTAGTAAAACAGTAAGATAAATCGAAAATGCTTCGTATCGTTCTCCAAATTTAAAACGGCACCAACCTTAAACTACTGCACAGAATTAATTGGAATGTTTCATAATCAAGCTTTGCTATATAAGCTATCAAAACATATAATATTCAAACGGTTTCAGTGTTAAGTTGGTGAAAAAAATATAATTAAACCTTGTGTCGCGAAAAAACCAAATTACTTTGCGAACAACCTAATATCATTCTTTCCAACATCAAACAGTAAATCCTTCCAAAATTACAATTTTAAAAGCTTCACTATTCTTTAAGTATATTTTCATTATAATTTAATAGGATTTTAACTTATTTTAATTTTCATCAATTTGCATCTATAAATGAATATAAAAGTTCTTACTGTTATTTAAAATGCACAGTAATTAGTCTAACTATAATTTTAATATAATCATAGAACGATCATTTATTAAAATGAAATCCAACTAGTAACTCTCCCATTTTTATATTTAATTACGTGTAAAAGGACTATAATTATATAAAAGATTTTTATTCATTTTACATCATGTAAGAATACTGAAATGCTCAATCCTAATGAAAATTCTTTACAAATTATACAAATTGTACTAAAAAATATTGAATTTCGGAAAATGTCAAATTATCTAAAAGAAAAAATTAAAAAAATGTAAAAAACATTAATTTTATGGAATTCTTATTCATTTATTTTTAAATACAACTAATGAGTATATACCTGACATGAATCATCAATAAATTATTGATCACTTGACATTTTAAATAAATTATTTTAATAAATGTATTACTTTGAAATCTCGTATGTAAGCCACCGCTTATAAGAAAAAATAAGTGGAATTTTATTTTAAAAAGTACGGTGCGGCTTATACACGAGGACATACTACTATGACATCCCGTATATAAGTTACCGCTTATAAGAAAAAATAATTGGAATTTTATTTTAAAAAGTACGGTGCGGCTTATACACTAGGACAGACTACTCTGAAATCACGTATATATGCTACCGCTTATAAAAAAAGTGAAATTTTATTTTAAAAAGTACGGTGCGGCTTATACACGAGGACAGACTACTCTGAAATCTTGTATATAAGCCACCGCTTATATAAAAAAGTAGAATTTTATTTTAAAAAGTACGGTGCGGCTTATACACAAGGACAGACTACTATGATATCCCGTATATAAGCCACCGCTTATAAGAAAAAAAGTTGAATTTTATTTTAAATTACAGGGTGCGGTTTATACAAAATGCTGCTGATAATCGAGATTTTAGGGTATTTATCAATTATTAAGATCTATATAAATTTACTATGTTCATTATGTTGCAAACCTAATAACTATTAATTGCTATATATTTCAAATTATAAACATTCCAAATCTTAATTTAATAGCCTTAAAATTATATTAAATATATAAATATAGTTTCAAAACATCATTTTTTAAAAGTTATACAATCAAGCATACTAAATATACATATTTATATGAAATTAAAGAATTTTTTAAAAATATACAGGTGCTCTATTAGTTTTTCATAAATGTTCGCTTTCTCGTACTGTTTATTAAATAAACTTAATTCAGCCATTTTAGAATTGTTTAAACATACAAAAATAAATAATTATTTGATTTCATTACTAGTCGTACAGTCATCCCTCGTTTATCCGTAAGAATATAAACACGACTACATTTTTCCGCATAAATAAAGTTAAAAAATCATTCTTTTTTTTAATTAAAAAATCACTTATTTTCTGCTGTTTTGTCCGTAGATTTTATCTTTTTAATACAAAATCTCAATATTAATGCAATCTTTCTAATATTTCTTTTTTAAATAGTATATGATCGACACAATCCAAAAAATCATTTTGACATCAATAGATTTCTATATTATTTAAAGTCTCCATTAGTTGTGATTTAGAAAAGAAATTCTTTTGTTTTTGTTTAATGACATTATCATCATTAAAATTTTTTACAATGAATTTTTTATTTTTTTTTTTATTAAAATCACTTTAATATTCATTTTGTTTCACTACCTGAATTATTTCATCATCTTATATTAATTTTTCTACATCTACACATTCATCAATATTGACTGTCCACAAAAATATCCGGAGAATTTTAAAGCATAGAATGTAAAACTTTTCAACCAACATTATCAAGTGCAATAAAGACAAGGAAAATATAGCATATGAAGGCTATTTCTATAACTTCAAGGAGATCAATTGTGAATAAATGACATATAGATGTAATAAAAATGGTCCGCTGGCATTTTTAAGATCAAAATGAGAAATGAGCTGTTTGAGAAATTACGTCTACATTCCTATGCTTAAGATGGAAACAAATTTAATTGGGTCCTATTAAGTGCACGGATTAAAGAAATGCTCTACCAATACATGAATCTAGTAGTCATATTGTCGTTTCCGAATTTTTAATTGAAACTACAACTGTAATTAAGCTGAAGTATTTTATTGATTTAGTCAAAATTCATAGAAATCGCAATAATTTATAGACTCCTTCCTGAAGGAGATATTCCTGTTGAACTTTTTAAAAACACTTGAAATCAACCGATTGCTTCATTTGGACTTTGACATTTATGATCTAGATAGGATTGTCGTCTTCACAACTGAAAAAATATACAGCACTTCATCTATTCTGAAATGGTTTTTTGCGATGGGACTTTCAAGTCAGTACCTTTCATCTTTGAGCAGTTATTTATTCTCCAATGTAATGTTCTGAGTAAAATTTTGCCTTTAATATATTGGTTCATGAAGAAAAAAATTGAGGTATATTATCAAAGGTTCTTTAAGTGGTTAGGTGAGAAGTGTGATAGATAATGTAAACCCAAAAGCGTCATTTTCGATTTAGAAATTACAAGTTTTTGTATGTTAAAATTTCCTGCAAGACTCATTCATCTACGAATGTAATTTCAATTTTAGCAGATCGTTTAGAGAAAAGTTTAGATACTTAAGTTTGCTCATGATTTCAAAAGTGATACTAGAGTTAAGTTTCAGCTAAAAATGATACTGGCTTCAAAATTCGTACTACACTATGAGGTCTTTAGCATAGCTACAAAACTTAAAATATGGCTTATTTAGAACATTCTTGGGATGTCTTTAAACTTTTCAAATACTTTCAAGGAGAATATCGGATTCTGGAACTGTTATGAAAGAGTAATATCTGATACTCCAAAAACTACTAATATTATTCAAATGATCCATAGACATCTAAATAACCTGATCAGAAACAATCAGACTTAAATCTTGTAGACCGGACGTGAGATTTTTAATGAGCAGTCTTTAACAGAGCATACTTTAATTTTGTGGTTACATTTGCAACTACCAACAAAGAATAACGGATAACTTAAATTAATACTAGAAGAGTATAGCATTTATTATATTGTAGATTTCCTAAAAAGGTCGTGATTTATGCATAATTGAAAGATGGATTACAAATTTTATTTTATTTCTCAGAGGTTCGAAAATTCAGCAACAGATTTTTACGCTCAAGTTTTGTCTTTATTAAAATCACCTTCATTTTCATTTTTATCTTGTTTCACTTCCTGAATTATTTCATCATCGTCAAGAGGTCTTTCCATATCTACACATTCATCAATTCTATTTTGAGTCCAAGTTTTATCAAGTTTATTCAAATGACAATTTTCCTTTTCTATTACAACATTTCCAACCATAGTTCTAGATGTTTTAAAACAATTTTTTATTTTTACATGATCAACTATGTTTCAAGAATTGCAAACAAATTTAATGACAGTAATCAAATCAAGCTTTAAAATTTTTTAATAAAAGCTTTTTTAATTAAAAGTGCTACTAAGAATCGTTTGTAAATTAACTTAAAAGAATAAATATTCTACAATCCATTGGTTGTATATGAGCAGTCATTTTCGCTTGAAGAAAAAAAATTTTAATATGGCTCTGATTTTTCAATTTTAATATGAGAAGATGCATTGTTTACCATTTGAAGTATTTTTTTATTCCATAGTATCATTAAAGAGTTAATTTCCTTTATATATTATGTAAAAATTACTACAGTAATCCACGCCTTTCGATTTGAGGCATATTTTACATAAATAGTTGAATTGAAATTGTTTAATTTAAAATGTTCTTGGTGCATATTCCATGTTTGATCAAAATCTTTATCTTATACCTTTGTGTTGTATTACAGCAAAGAGCCACCGTGATCATTTTTATAGAATTTTTTCCCACTTAGTTTTTTGCATGTCAAAGTTCTATTGGGAGCCAATTCGTATAACAAAGCTGTTTCATCTAAATCAAAAATATTATTCTTATCATACTCTTTTGTGATGTTTTACATAAATTTATTAACCTGTTGTACATCATCCAAGCTAACTTGGTCAGCCTCGCCTTCAATCTTTCTAGAGTTCAAATTCAAAAATTTTTTTAATTTTACATCCAACCTTTATAGTATTTAAAATTAGTCATTTTTAAATCTTCACTGAATTTTTGAGCATTTTCTCGTAACAAATCTTTGATTAGAATGACATTTTCATAATTCATTTGGTTTATCCAAATAAAATGAACATCCTCAAGTTGATTTTAAGCACCGTTTTGAATTCTTAGAATGTTTGGCATAAAATTATTTTCTAATGACAAACACTTTTCTTTTGCAAGTAATTTATCATAAATGGTTGGACCGCTAATTTAAATTCTACCTACTTTTAAAATAACTTTTTATATTTCAGCAATCGTTAAAATTTTATTTTATTTTTAATTAACATATCTTTTGTTTTTAAAAATTTGGAAATTTTTAGACGTTTTCTTTTCAGTTCCATGTGCCGTAAAAATTTTTTATTATTTAAAAATATAATGCAGATAGCGAATTTAACGATGTAATTAAAATATTAAAAAAAATCCACATAATTTAAAAAAAATTAAAAAAAAAAATTCCCGTTAACGAGCTATGACTGTATAAGATATTCTATATAAAAAATTTAAATTCAATTAGAAAATTTAACTTTGTATTCATCGTTTCCTTTAAATACTTCCTTGTAAATTGTATGCAAAAATGCTAGTTCATATTGAATAGATTGAGAAAAAATAAATGCTGAAGGAATAAATACATCTTCGTCATAATCATCATGACCCATACCAACAAATAAATATGGTGTTCTTTTATTATTTATATTATTTATACTTTTTATCATGATATTTCATTTCAGTGTCAACAATAATTACTCCTACTGCTCCTGCATTTTGGGCATTTCTGACCTATAAATAGAAAATATTTACCTGAGTGATAAAATTACAATTACCAGTTTGGATTAATGCAACTTTTCCAGAAACCTGTTCATTATTTTGTATTTTTGTACAACCATTTAATGGATCAACTCTTGTTAAAGGAGTTTTGGGCTAAATACATATAAATAATACAAATTCAAAAAAGGGATAATATGAACTCCCAAATAAGCCTTTTCCAACTAATAAAGTTATATAATTTCCATTATCACCTTTTTCAAAAGTTAAATAAATTGAATTTTCTATTATTTTTATACTAATTTTTTACCAATTGAAAAATTCAAATATTCTATTTGGTTTAATTTTTGTTTAAATATTTGTGATTCCATATAATTTGCTAAAATAATTGACTAACCAAGTTA
>CAKKLC010007030.1:6437-16819 GCA_918559645.1 Ceratonova shasta | reverse complement strand
GGATAAACGCCGCCCCCGAATAAACGCCGCAGCTGAAAATGTTGAAACTAAATAAACGCCGCGGCGTTTATCCGAGGAAATACGGTATTTGTGGAATATAATTCCTGGTGTTTTATTATCGTAAGCTTACTCATTCATATAAAAATGAAATTTTGATTAGATTCTGATAATTAATAGTTAAATTCACGATAAATTATTTTTTTTTATCAAAAATTTATCTAATTCAATTATTTTTCCAAATTCTTAATTAAATTAACAACTTAAATACACACAACAACAGATGACCTCATTTTATTAGAGCATACTATTAGAATAATGTATTCATAACATATTTTGAAATTCTTTTAGAAAAAAATGATAAAATAAAGATATCTTAGATAAAATTAGATATTTTTAGATTTCTCATATATTATACAGCAATACATAAAATTTTGCCAGAATTCTTAATATTGATAAAAAATTTTCTTTTGAATAATATTTAAGTCTTTCTAAAAATGCTTTTTAATTTATTATCACTCAATATAAGCCTTTTTTGAAAAATAAAATATCAAACTTTTAATAGACTTAGCTAGATATGATTCTATAAAACTAAGTTTAAAATGATTAATAAACATGGAAAAAGATTTACAATCCAACAAAATCTAAATTGAAGGTAATAGAGCCAAATTAATTTAATTTCTAAAATTTCAGGAACAAATTGTAGTGGCGTTACTTATTATTTTTAGATGAAATTTTTTAATTTTATTAATATAAATGATAGTAATAATAAAAAATTTATACTAAATTTACAATTATTTGTTAAAAAAGTGTTCATGGTTTAGCCGATACTGAAATGATACATATGCACAATGGTCAGCACACAAGTCATTTTTTAGTTTAGTTTCAAATAAGGCTGCTCTATCTTGGTTTTGTGTATTGCTTCTCTTTATCCAATGTTCATAAATATGAAATGCAGATGAATCCATTAAATGACGAATTGTATTTGATTTATATGGATTATTAAGTAAATCGTCTAGTGCAAAAATATTTTGTTTTGATATATGTGTTTTTAAAACATATTTTATACTGATAATGGCTAAAACTACAGTCTATCAAATTTTAAAAAGTAAACTTTAAATTTGAACCTTTTTCTAATTATGTGATCCTTCTATAATATTTTAATAAATTTATACATTCACTCTTTCAAACCAGACATGAGATAGTGCTTCATCTACAGTTAACCTCTTATTAGGGTTCAATACCAACAATTTTTTAATCTAAAAATTAAAAATAAATACCAAATCTTTCGGTGCTTCAGATATACCTACCCATTCAGGAGTGTCCATATTATATTTTCCATCCATTATATTCCATAACATTACCGTTTGGCGTCTATGCCAAAAAGGAGAAAACCCAACTAGCCTAATGATGTAACTTAACCATACATTATAAATAAGATGACTCCAGTAGCCCATCTTTAAAAACTTTAAAATATTCTTACAAATCTACTGGTTTTCCGTATCCTGGGTGATCTGCATCAATAGAACACCTCAAAACCTCAGGAGCCAAATAGTCTGGAGTTCCGCATACTTCTTTAAGTGTTTCCTCAGGAAGCAACTCAACTGAAAATCCAAAGTCGGATAATAAAATTTCGTTATTTACGTCCAATAATATGTTTTCTGGCTTAACGTCACGATGAACAATATTTTTATCGTGCATGAATTTTATGGCTAATAGAATCTTATATACAAAAAGTCGGGCTTGTATCTCATTTACAGTCACAGATTTGGTTAGATAATCAAACAACTCGCCACCTATTGCTCTATATAATTAAATTAATATTCTACAAGTCAAAAACTAGAAAAAACGATGTTTCTGTCTCAAAAAAGTCCACCAAATTAACTAAAAATTATAAATTTCTAAATTACTTATATAAGGGCAATCAGATAAGCGAGACAATAATTTTACTTCGTTTCGAATTCCAGATTCCATGTCATTGTTCTTGTCTATAATTTTAACAGCAAATTCTTTGTTTGTTTCCTTATTAAAACATTTTCTAACCACCGAAGATAGACCACTAAATAAATTATGGTTATTTTTACACTCCTAATGTTTCTTTTGGCGTATATTTTGAATAAAAATCATGAAGATAGCTTTCTGTTCGAAACTCCGATACTTGTTCAACCACACCACTTGACATAATTTTAAGTCGTTAAGATTCGCAGTAATTTCCTTCATTCGTGGCGTCAAAGTGAAACAATGTTTTTATAATTATTTTTTGTAAAATATATTTGATTTATAATATCGCAAGCTTTTATATTTAAAATTTTTATACTAGTGATATAATATCTAAGATAAATTATTAATCATTTTTTGGACATTTTTATTGTTATGAAAATTTTATTTCCATGATATTAATCTAGGTCCAATATATTAATATTAAAATTTTGTTTTAGGTTTTAATATTAAGCTTAAATAATCTTTAAAAATATTAAATAAGTAATTTAAAACCAGATGTTATCTTTAAATAAAATACCGTAATATAATGCTTTTATTTTCATGTAATTAAAAAAAAGGAGATTATAAAAACTTCGTTAATTAAATTGTTTATTAAAAATAATTTTATTGGATCTAATAATTGGGGTAGCTATTTGTATCAAATACTTTATTGGATTGAATTTAGAGAGAACAATTAGAAGGAATTCGGATCCAAAAATAAATTTTAAAATCAAAATAATAGCGTTGATTGATTTTCATAACATGGCCTAAATTATTTAAAATCAGAAATATTTTGTGACAGTTTGAAGTATTTAAAAATGCCTCTTTTGTCAGATTTATGGAGTTTTCACAGTTAAAAAGGACATAATTTTATCAAAAACATGATAAATTCGATTAAAGAAAATTTTTATTCGAGAGAAATACTTCCATCAATAACCGGAGAAAATAAAAAAATAATAATGTTTCTAAGAGAAAAAAGGATTTTTAGTTAGTTTTTTAAAATGTCATAGTTGTCTGGTCAGTACAAATGAAAAAAAACTTCTCGAAATTAGGTATGTAAAATTTTAGTGTGTCAATCCATATTTTTCTTTCTTCAAAAAATACTACTATATTAAAGTGAACAGTTTTTTTAAACAATTTAAAATATCACTTCAAAACTGCTTATTATTATATAGAAATGGTTTCTTGATATTGAACAAAATGTGGTGTTGAAAGAAGTTAGTGTTTTGAAATTTGTGTTGATAAAGTTTTAGAATGCCTTGCCTAAGTCATGCGGTAGGTATTTTGAAGCAAAACCCATAAGATTAGTGGTAAAAATTTCGTTTGCCATATTAACGAGTCTATATTTAAGCAAAGACCAAAATAACATCAAGGCCGCATTCAGATTTTCAAATTCGGGATTTTGGAATTTGTGATACCTTGTATTCATTATCCAAGTTTTTATTAAAGTTATCCAAAACAGAAAAGATTTTGGCTTTATTGCTTTTGATTCAATCCATCTGTAGGAATAATACAACAATTGATTCGGATGAGTAGCTAGCTTACAGAATTTTACAATTAAGTGATATCAATTATTTTACAGTAATTCACTCAGTAAACTTTGTGGATCCAATTAATTTAGTTTACACACAAACACATTGAATCTCAATTGAATAATATCAAATTTAAAATTAAAAAAATGAAATGAGTCAATTAAACATTAATTGCAATTATTCTTGATGAGTATACTTTTTATAAAATAATTTTGAAGAAGTTCTTTATTAAATTAAATATTTTTGAATTATTATGAGTTATTTTTTATTATAATTTTTATTAAGTGTCAAAAAACATGATTCAACAAATTTATTTAAAAATTGAATTTAATGTACATATTAACATTTTTTAATTATTATTTAATACAGATAAATTTAAAGCCTTCGGCAATCACACAAGCTTATAAATATTCGATATCATTTTAGTTAATACTAATCCGTTGAGAAAGATTAATGTTAAAAAATCATATCTTAAAGATTTATGAAAGAAATGTTTTGGTTCGAAATATTTTCAAGGATTTAAAAATCATAAAATTGTCCTCCAATCCTTTCAAAATTTCACTAATAAAAATAATAATATCAATTAATTCCTCTTTTTTTCAAGAATTAAATTTTCCATTATTTTTTTTTATAAAAAAATATCATTTATTTGTATGATTATAAAATATTATTGCTTATTTATACGAATCAATACTTTATATGGAAATAAATTTAAAAGAATTTTTTATAAATTCAATAAAATATTCGAATCAAGGGAAAAATAGTAGAAATAAAACCCATGCATCTTGTAAACGAGTTAGAAAAAAATTACTTTAATGACAAATGAAAAGATGTGCTGTTACCTTATCAGAAATCATCTTATTATCGATTAGTACAATGTGAACACTGGCGAACTGACATGAATCTATAATAATGCTGGGATGGCTAGATTGCGTATGAGTGGAGATGTTTAAATTATACATGTGACCACTATCAGATTAATATTTTACTTCGCAGAAATAGTAGCTTTGAAACAATAGCAATACCAATTAGGAAATTTTCAAAAAACTACTGTTTATTGGGCCAAAGGATAAAACCAGCGGGAGATCTTGCTTTTGTTGGTGTTTGAAGAAAAACATTGAGAAAAATTAGCAAAAATATTGATAACAAAAATTTAGTTTTACTTTCAAAAGTGTTCTATAAAATTAGGTGCTTCCGTTATAACTATGCAAGTTGATAGGGTGATGCTTAATCACAAGGTTTAAAACCACAGGATATGGGACCAGCTTAAAAGGCTTTGGCATTTGTATTAGTTGATACTTCAACTTCACCAGGATTTGGGTTTGTGCAGATTGTTGGAAATAGGTCAAAGAGAATATTGCTTCCTATAATTGAGGAAGTTGTTTGTTGGGGATCCATCATTCACACTAATGAATGGACAAGTTATAACGATCTTGGAAAATTGAACGGATACGAACATGCAAATGTATGCCATAAATCCTATTTTAAATTTCCTATTACAGGTGTCCATAGACTGTTAAAAGCTTCAAAAAAAAATTGAATCTCAAGATTAAAGAAATGAAATGTTTAGATGATTAAGGTAGGAAGTTATTTGTTGATGACTTTCTTTTTGCTTGATATTTTTAAAAATGATGCTTACAGCAAAATGCTTGAATTACTAATAATTTAATTTTTTTCTTTACGGGTCATTTTTTTCCATGATCCAAATACTCTTAATATATGGAGTATTAATGTGCATTTTATATAAATATTTTTGATTAAAAACTTTAAAGAAACAACCTTAATTATTAATATTATAGATGAATTTGTATTTTTTTTAAAATTATATAGGATGAAAAATAATACTTTTGATTCGATAAAGCAGAAATTTGTAACCATAAATATTAATTACTTATTAATTATAGCTCTCGTAAACTATTTAACATTTATTGGTTCCTAAATTTAATCTTTATTGGTAAAACTTTTATCAAATTTTAATTTTAAATAGATAAACAATTGTCTTCATACAATTTTTAATTAATAATATATTTTTTTAGTATTTATTTTGTAATATTTAAAATTTTCAATTCAGCCAGTAGTACTAATCGACATTACACCCACAAATTTCATAAAAAAAGCTAATTATATTACGATTAAGAACTGGATATTGAATTAGAAACAGGATTATATGTAAAAAGGATCTTTATTAGCTTCAGATAAAAGTAATAAAAAATGAAATGAAATTATTATGAATGCAGTTTCGAGATAAATCTTTTTAAATCCCTATTTTTCTAGTTACTCTACAAAATAATTGCAGAAAAATTTGGAATTAAAAATGGTTCTATTTTTAAAAACCCATACTTGTATATAATTTAGATAAGGGGGGTCATACCTTTTTACCTTAGGGCCACCTTTCAAACATTTTTAAAACGTTGGTCCACATGTAAATTGGCAATTTTTATAAAATTAAATCAAATAAGATTAGATTTTTATTTTAATAACACATAGACAAACATAAAACTAAAATAAATCATCAATGAGATATTTGGCATTGTTTTTGTTAGCGTAAAAAGTTAATTCTGCTGCAATAGTAGATTTGGTGATTCTAAGGATTGCTGATAAATATTCATCTTTGAGAAGGGATCGATTCTTTGTATTCACGTTTTTCATAATGTAAAAAAACTGTTCACAGAAATATGTGCTGCCAAGAAGTGCAATATACCTGCGAGAATATTTAGCTAGGTTAAGAAAAGACTTATTAAACATAAGTTAAAAGGTAACAAGGTAATGCTGATCATAGGCAGTTTTTAAATTGCTGTTATTATGATTGTCGATTAGTTTGAGTTGATATTCATTAGCTGTGTCAGAGAGATCGATATTAAAATGATTACTAATCATTTTGATGTTATCCGTATTTTGTTTGAAATCCAAACCTCTCTTCAAAATTATCAACAAGTTTGCTAACAACAGTGGATTAATTCATATGAGTCAACGTTTAAGGCTATCATGTTGCTAGTGTTGTGAAATCAAACAGTTTCTTCAAATATAAGTGTTGTTAAAAAAGTTTTAACTTCTGCACAAATGCCACAATACACTCATATATTTTATGGATCAGTTGATCCTTATCTTAGTGTTTGACATTAAGATCTGCAAGATGTTTGGTAATGTTTACCAAAAATAGCCGATTCAATAAACCATTGTTGGTCGTTGAGCAAACAAACATCTTTTCCCTTTTCTGTCATAAATATTTTTATTTCATCCCAAAGTAGCCAAAACCTGGCTAACGTGTTTGCCCTACTTAGCCAAACGACTTGGCAAAAATAAATAACATCACAATGTTTTGATTCCAAGTCTTCAAGGATAGCCTGAAATTGTCTGTGATTTAGCGCACAAAACCTAATTAAATTGACTGTTGAAACTACCTTGTTCACTACATGTTACATTTTCAGGACCTTTGCACATAGCAGTTCTTGGTTTATGATGAAGTGATGAATGACAATTTTGCGAGGCACTAATTTTACCATTAAAGATACAAATCCATTGTGTCTACGTGTTATTGAAAGGGCTCAGTCTGTGGTTAAACCAGTCAATTTAGTTACAAAAAGATTAAATTTTATATGGATTTTCTTGACCTGATCCAAAACAACTCTTTCCGTTGTAGTGCCTTTTATTGAATATATATATATATAAGTTTTTCGATAATGTCAAACTTTTCTGTTACTATATGTACAAACACTGACAGTTGAGCTATATCGTTATTATCCGTGCTTTCAACGAGCCCAAGAGAATAAAATTTGCATTAAGCAAGTCTTTTAGTGAGACTCTCTTCTATTTTGGATGAAAACTCGTAAATTTTTCTCGCAAAAGTCTCGTAAGAAAGACTAACTTTGTTTACTTCTGACTTCTTTTCTGGGCATACCACACAAGTAAACAGCCTAACGCATTCCTTGAAAAATTCCCGAACGGAAAATGATTTTTCCCAATCAGCTATAGTTTCAGCTATTAAAAAACTTGCTTTGGTTGTAGCCAATGATTTGTTACTCACTGCTGGTAACAATACATGCTGTACAATGACCCTATGCTTTTACGAGTTCACGCGATCGATTCAAAGTTGACCAGTCAAGTTGTTGTACCTGTCGCCACGCTTTGTTGAAAAATGTTGCTTAACATTTTACTCCTTTGCAAAGGCAATTGTTTCTTGACATATTAGGCACATTATCATACCGCAGCGTTCGGTTAAAAAATAGTATACAGGATAAGATGCTTTGTAAAGTCTTCCTTCTGAACAAATTTTTCGTTTTTGCAAGTATTTAAATTTGCCGCAATTTTTTAGAATTACAGTCAAATTTTTTTTTCATTTTTATGTACATATAAGAAAATCAAAAAATTATTTTTTTATAATTTTATCCGTATCAATTAATATTAAATTATTAGGAAAAATGGTTTATGCATATGAAAATTCAAATTATATCTTATTTATATATAATTATCGAATGATGTAGGGTCTTATAATTACTTATGCCAGTATAAACTTTTTAAAAACATATATAGTTGTTAAATATAACATATTGAGTTCACCAAAAAAATAATAAAAGTTATGTACGAGATAATTTCGCAAGTGCCCAGCTAACCGGTGTAAAAAATCCCATCTACTGCAACTTATCTTATTAAAAAAATTAAACTATAAGAAATTAAATCGACGTATTATTAAAAAGTCTATTATCTTGCTAGTATTTTTCCTCTGCTGCTTCTCTTCCATGAATAAGTCTTGTAACTTATATACGTTCTCAAATCCTTTTGAGTTGATTAAAATCAAATATTTTTTAATTTTCTCCAAAGTAAATATGGCATCATTATATCCAATTAAAACTGTCTTCTTTTTCATCTTCATTTTCTTTCTCGCATAAACCTTCTTCCTTTATCGAAATTTGATTTTTCTCAATATGATTCTCACTAAAAATGTTAATCGAGTCATCTTCGCATATAGCAAAATTATGAAAATATTCATCTTATTTGTTGCCATATTCGGCTGGTGTTTACTTGATTCTTCTATATCCTTCTGATTTTTTTCATAAATTTTGAATTGAAAACAATTTGTTTGTACAACAACAAAGTTATTCCATGCTTTACTAAAACAATTTTGTAACGTTTCAACTGCTACTTTATTCCACGCTCTGACTATTAATGGTAATGCATCAGAAATCTTAAATTTTTTACTGAAACCTTCCATATGCATAGATTCATCGCTAAATGTAGTTTTCTCTATGAAAAACCCATGAATAGTTATATTTTAACGATCTTATAGCTACTTGATCAAGAGATTGTGTTTTTGATGTTGTATTCTTAGGTAAAAATCTGATTTTTATGTTGGAAAAATTATTTTAAATTAAAATGACAAGGGGCGTTATCTATATGAATAAAACATGTCTTTTTTGGGATTTAAAATACTCATTATAATTATTAAGTATATATTTAAATATCTGCTTTGTCATTCAAGCTTTTGTTGAAGATTTATAAATTATACAGTTTAACGATCTATCTACAAGTTTCAAACATATTGGATGTTGAGCCTTCCCTATAATTACTGGGACAATTTTTATCCACTTTGATTTGCGGTAAACAATATTGTAATTCTTAGTTTAAAAAATTGCCCTCAAACTTTGGACTCAGTTGGTAAAGCAAGTGTATTTTTTGCAGGACATTTATATAATAGTGCTGTTTCATCCGCATTAAAAATATCTTCCGGCTTGTATGATGGAAGTGTATTGAAGAATCTTGTCAATCTGCTCCAATAACAGTCTCATAACCCAATGTTTCTTTTCCACAAATGAGTTGATTTAATTTTGTATCTTTCTTTAAATAACATTAACTATGTCATTGAAGCTTTAAATGGGGGTAAACTATATTTTTGCTCAAGATTTAACGCTTAGATTTGTAGTTCATCATTTTAGATAAATTTATTTTTATTTCGCAAATCAATTAACCAATTGTACAAATCCTCTTCTAAAAGTGTTGTTTTTCTCAGTGTCGACACATTTTTTCGATCAACATTACCATTATTTAACATATTATAATTTGCTATGACTTGAACTTTGTTTTTTAAAATGGAATTTACACACCCTATTGACATCCCAATTTTTTTTGCCAATTCTGATAGTGTAGGTGGTAAATTTTTTCCTTAAATTGAGCATTGGATATTTTTCAGCTAAAGTATGCGATTTTCTTTTTTTATGTGCTGTTATTTTTTCTTAACATTGGTGTGATAAAATTTTCGTAAAAAAAATTCGTTAAATTTTTAAAAAACGTAATTTTAACGTATAAAAGAATAAATTTCGGGATTAGGTTTACTTTTGCACCCCCCGCTAGAGGAAAATCTTTAAGGTTTTAAAAATTTTTAATGATATTTTTATGTTAATTGGGAGTTTTTATCAGCAGGATTTTTTTGTTTTTATTATTGGAGCACTTTTTTATTTTGGAAATCATGCGCCATAGTTCTTTCTTGATTATTGGGAATTTGTGTTATAAAATAAAATTATTTAATAGACAATGATGTATTTAATTTACTTAAGAAAAAATGATTAGTAGTAAGTTATTAACTATAAATATCACTTAACAGAATTTGAAAAAAGTTAAAAATGAAAAATATTAAAAAATAATAATTAGGGATATTAATTAGTCATAACCAATTTTCTTTAGGGCCTCCAAGAAACCTCCCCACAAATTCTTCTTATTTTGCCTCCTCCATATATAGTACCAAAGGAATTCATTAATCCCTTGTGTGTTTCTATTGCGAGGAGGTATGAGATGTTGATTCCATTATTCAATCCTTCTACTGTATTTGTGCAGACACTAGTTGCAGGATTTTTGAAGAATTTGGAATGATTTACCGTTTGA
>CAKKLC010007026.1:3740-22447 GCA_918559645.1 Ceratonova shasta | reverse complement strand
CTTGAACGTTCCATCCAAAATGAAAGATTCTTATCTATGACATCGAATTTTAAGACAGGCTTTCTGAATTTTTTACCATATCCTTCTGTGACGAATTTTATGATATTATCTTTTTCATCGATAATGTTTTTGATTGTTCTGTCTGATATCTTTTTTTTTTTAATTTTGCTGTGAAAATCTCTGCAATACGAGTGTATTTGAAAGATTTATTTGACTCTTTGTATCTAATAATCTCTAGTTTGTCATCGAATGTAAGTTTTATGTGGAAATTGTGGACCATGGATTTTTTCTAAAAAAAGAATTTCGAAAAATTCCGAAAAGTATGGAAAACGAAAAATATAGAGAAATAGATTCGTAAAACTAGAAAATCAGCAATTTTTCCGAAAAGTATAGAAAAAGAAAAGTACAGAGGGTTTACTGTATAGTAAAAAAATGTTTTTGTAATTTTATATAAATATAATGAATTTGTTGATATTAATTTATTATTTAATTATATATATATATACATATATATACATAAAATAAATTATATTTATTTATTTAATAATATTATATAAAAAAGGAAATATATATATTTTTCTTTTATTTAATAATTTTATCCCACAAAAAATATATATATATTTAAAGATAATAAATGTATTGATATTAATTTATTTAATAATATTATATAATAATTGGAATATATATATATATATATTTATTTTCATTTATTTAATAATATTGTATAACAAAGAAAATATGTATTGATATTAATTTATTTAATAATATTATATAATAAAGGGAATATATATATATATATATTGATTTTCATTTATTTAATAATATTGTATAACAAAGGAAATATGTATTGATTTTAATTTATTTGATATTATACAACAAAAGAAATAAAAATTATTTTATAATTTTAAATATAGTTAATAAATGTATTGATATTACTATTATTTTATAATTATATATATATATATTAATTTTCATTCATTTAATAATATTATACCACAAATAAAATATATAAATTATTTTAATTAATAATTTTATATTAATATAATGAATTTATTGATATTAATTTATGATTTAATTATATATATAATGATTATCATTTTTTTAATAATTTTATACCATAAAAGAAATATATACATTAATTATAAATTAAGAGAATAAAATTGATATTATTTATAACATTTTTTTATATAAAGAAATAAATATAATGATATTTAATAATTTTATACAACTTAATAAATATATTTTCATTATGATATTCATTTATTTAATGATATTATATAACAAAGGGAAAATTTATTTATTTATTTTTATTTATTTAATGTATAAATTTAATAATTATATACAGGCATTTATTTATTTATTTTTTTATTTAATATTCTTCTGATGGATAGTTATATCAATTAATTTGTTTTATAATTTATTAATAAAATAAACATTTTGATATTTATTTAATAATTATTTAATAATTATAGTTATTGATACATGTTTACATAAACAACTTGAATGGGATAAAGATACTAGTTTATCATGTTTGAAATTGAATTGGGTTTCTAAATCATCTGCTGAACAAAGAAAAGGTTTTCATTTTTTATAATTTATAGGTAGAGCTGGTAGAGTTGCAAACGGTATTTGTTTCCGACTAGTCTCTAAAAATATATTTGAAGATTTTATTGAATATCCCGTTCCTGAATTAAAAGTAATAATCATTAATATATTAGAGATGTTCATTAGAACATGCTATCATAAAAGTTAAAAGAATCGAAATAGGTCCACCTACTCTCATTTTGAAATCCGCCTTAGATCCTCCTCAAATGGACGACATTGAAAAGTCTTTTTTAAACTTAAAAGAAATTGGTGCTCTCACTATGGATTTTTCTGGTGTTGAAACCACTCTTGATGGAGAATTAACTTTTCTTGGAAAAATAATTGGATGCTTACCTTTAGATGTTAGACTTGGCAAATTCATTGGAATTGCTCATATTTTTGGATTTTTAGACGAAGCTATCATTATATCTGCTATGCTATCTGTTAGAAACATATATTTCTATAAGCCAAAAGACTCTTTTGATATTTATTTACAAAATATGCAGCTATCTAATGATACTTTTTGTGACCACTTATTACATCTGGAAATTTATAAAAAATATAAATTGGCTTCTAGGCAAGAAAATTTTGAAGCTAATAAGAGAAAATGGGCATTACATAATCACTTGAATCTTAAGGCTTTACAAGAAGCAGATCTGATTATATCTGAGATTTTTGGTAGACTTCAAGTTTATGGCTTACATGCCCATACTCATGCTTTGAATAGAAATTTGAGTTTTGATCCAAAACAAATTTTGTTGTTTAAAGTTGTTTTGGCCGCTTCCTTTTACCCGTTTTATTTTATAAGCGGTACTGTTGATTTTGATCTTTGTAAACGAACTGTTGATAACAACTGTTTATTTAATACTTTCTACGTAAGTGGTTTACAAAGAAACCAAATGAATGTTAATTTAATAAAGAATCATCTAAAAGAAATATCAATTAAAGATATAAAGTTTATAGCAACAAAGGCAGTGGTACAAGTTGCTGAAACTGAAAACAACCGGCTATTAGCTGAACCTTTATTGTATTTGTCAGTTAAAAAAAGACAAACTATGTCTACATTGGCTAACAAAATGAATCAAAATGGAATTTTAACTCCAAAGGAACCAATTCCATTTTGTGGACCATTTTCACCATTAGAGTTGAATTTTATAGGTATAACAAAACAACTATCTATAAGATCGGTTTCTATCAGTCCTAATTCTGTAAATTCTGTTTCTTTATATAATGATAAGGAACCTAATAAATACTATCCTCTTGTTGCAAGTGATATTGCATTAAGTTATGGTAAGGGGAAAATATTGATTCGTAATAGTACTCTTTTACCTTCAACTAATGGCTTTATTCAACTACTGAGTCTGCTTTTTTCACCAAATGTAGAATTGAGAGTAGACGATACAGGAAAAAACTATGGAGGTGCTATTTGTGGCTTAGGATACTTTAAACAAGATGGGACCTCATTTAATCCAGAAAATGACATGGATATTCAATTTACTTTTGATTTGACTCAAAAAGATATTGAAATGGTAAAATACAACAAAAATTTAGATTAATTTAATTAGACATTCATTAAACATAATACTTTGTAATAAGGAAGATATAATGAATTCTGAAATGATAAAAAATGTTGGAGGACATTTATCATCAGTCATCTTAGAGTAATAATTATTTAATAAAAAGATTATTTGAGCAAGAAAGGGACGAGAAAACTTATATTTGTAAAGACTTTTCAACTTTCGAATGGAATAAATTACCACCAAAGTTTACCAAAGACATGGTGGTTACCAGGAACTGTATATTTAAACCAATTATACAATTATTAGAGTAGTTTTATTGTCCAAATTTATTTTCATTTAAATTTCACACAAGTAGATTTCTTTTCTCGCTCTAGTATTAAATTATATAAAATATTGTTTTGATTCTGGAGTTTAGAATATCAATATCTTTATCGGTATTGATGTTTCAAATTTATCATTTTAGAATTGAGTTATTTTTTTTTATAATAATTCTCTCTTCGATTAAAAAATATTTAATTATCAGCTTTAATCTAAAACTCCATTTAGTTTATATTATTTTAAAATAAAATATAAATTTTACACTCGATTTCGTCTAATATATAAATTTTGGATCAAGTTTCTAAGATTTAGTTAAATAATTAAATTAAAAATTTTACATTTTGA
The DNA here is from genome assembly GCA_918559645.1 of Ceratonova shasta. Lineage (NCBI taxonomy): Eukaryota > Metazoa > Cnidaria > Myxozoa > Bivalvulida > Ceratomyxidae > Ceratonova > Ceratonova shasta. The sequence goes on along the minus strand of CAKKLC010007026.1, from coordinate 18,680 downwards.
GAAGTCATTATTATACGATCAAGATTCAACCGATAATTAACTCAAGTATAAAAGAAATAATTGCATATCTTTAAAGCATCCGTGTTTAAAGCGTACGATTAGGTGCCTACTTGCGGCGTTTTTATGTCTAGCAATCCATATACACGAAATAAAGATGGGATGGCATTTAGGAGCATGACTTAACCATGTAACTGACAAACAAAATATTTTAACATAAGAACAAATTTAATATTAAAAAATATAAATTTTATTTACAAGTGCGAATCAAATTATTATGTAAATGTTTTATTAAAGAAAAGCAAAAGTTTTAGAAGAATTTAACTTTGACAAAAGAGTTCTCATAGATTTTTATGATGACATAAGACAAGCTTGTATTGGTTTTTTTGAGCAATACCCTGTATTAATTAAAGGAGAGAGCGTAATATATCAAATTGACGAAATTCTACTATTTAGACACAAGTCTAAGTATTAAAGGGGAAGAGTTTCAGAATATGAATTATGGGTATTTGGTATAGCCGATACATGTTTTTTAACAAGCATGATATATTTGCAAAGCGTTGAAAATCAATTTCAAGCTACATTATTACGAATAATTCAACAAATTTCAGAGGGTACCATAATATGGTCTGACAAATGGGATGCGTATAATAATATTGCAAGCTTGGGTTTAATCATATGAGTGTGAACCATAGTCTATATTTTGTCGATCATACTAAATATAGCCATACTCAAAATATTGAATCATATTCGGCAAAGATTAATTATAGGATAAAGAGTAAAAAAAGGTATTTTTTGTTGAAAGATGACTTACATCTTGCAGAATAGATTTGGTGAGATAATGTATTTAGGGAAAATTTTTATGAAATTTATTGATTTAATTTAACTATATGGTTAATTATTTTTTATTAATTGCGTGGGGAAAAAACTTGATTCTAAATTTTTTATTATCTAATACAATAAAAGTTATTTAAATTAATTATCAATAAAAAAAAAGACCAATTTAAAAAATATGTATTTAAATATTCAAAAAAGAAAACTATATTCAACAATGTATGTTTATTTGTTCTAATAATCATTATTGAAGAATTTGAACAAAATATTATAAAACAGCATTTTATTTGAAATATATTTTTACTTTTTTATAGTGTTTTTAAATGATTTAAACCATTTTTATTTACTAAAAAAATAGCGGGTATGTCATTTATTTGGTTTATCTTGTTTGAATACAATCCCCTCATACTAAATTAAAATATATTTTTAATGTTTGTAAATTTTATTTTCAACTTAAAATTTTAAATTTATTTGAATGACATTCAATATTCATTTAAAATCAATTTATAAAATATTTATTAGAAAAAACTTGCATAACAAATTATATAAATTCAATATGAAAAACATATCCAAGAAAATCCAATAAACCCTTCTCAGGTCTCAAATATATTTTTTTTACATTATTTTAAGATTTATTGAATAAATTTCTCTTCTATTGCTTTTTAAGAGTTTTATTTATCTTTTAGCAACCGGCATCATATTTTGTTTACGTACGCTAAACCCGTCTGTGGTTTTCTTATATTTTTTAGACAATGACATAGTATTTTATTAATTAATCAGTTTACCTGGAGACATTGTTAAAATATTTAAATCATTAAGTTTTAAAATAAACCAGTATGAGATGTCTTGAGGTATATTTTGTATTTTTATAACAGTTTTTTTATTCCACTCACAAAAATTATACGGATTTAGCTACCAAATTTACTTTCAATGCTGAATAGTATAAAATAGTATTATTTTTTATTATTAAAGGTTTTAAATAATTATATATAGAATTGGGACAGCATAAAGAATTTTCATCTTAAAACTAATAATTTTAGGAGAATTATATATTTTTCTTCACATATACAAAATTTATAACTAGTAATCTTTAATACATATTTTTAATAATTAGAAATATATTAATTTTTTAAATTGACATTTAGTCCAAACACAAAATTGAATTTTAAATAGATTATTCAATCATTTTTCAAATGTATTAATATATTATTTAAAATAAATTGATAGAATAATTGCAAACATAAATTTACTTTTTATCATAAATAATTGAAAATATTATAATGTAATAAACTTGGTTATAGTATTTAGAATAGAAACCATATTTAGATTGTAGTAAAGAATATTAAAATTAGACACGAAAGTATAATTCATCTAAACAACAAAAATTATATTACACAAAAAATTAGCAAGATATAATTTATTTCTATTTTAAAATAGCATATCAAGCAAATTTTTATATTAGATAATATTATTTTCCTATGGTTAAGTATTATTTTTAACTGAGTTATTTAAAGTACCCTGTTTTGGCGTTATAAGCCCCTAGTAGTTATTAAGTCCTGGACTTAATAGAGTATTTTTAGCAAGGTTTATTTTGTTCCCTTTATTAAGCTCCTACTCTTTACTAACTCCCATACAATTTTTACGCCAATTTTCAAAGTGAATATTTTTGACGCACAAAAAATGTCGCAAAGTAAACGACGAACAAACTTGTTACAATTCAAGCTAAAGGCTGTCAATTTTTCTGATAAAACCTCTCTTGTGAATGCTGCTGAGCAATTCAAAGTGAACATTAACCAAATCAAGCGTTGTAGAAACCAAAGAAAAGAATTATTATAGAATCCAAAAAAGCGATCAAAAATGATCCGGCATGTAAGGGCACCTAAATGGACTGCATTGAAGGCACATTAGATGACATGGGTTGAATCACAGCGTAAACAAGGTCATTTAGTGTATGGAACTACAATTTAAAGAGAAGCTCGTGCTCATGCTGTCCGAATAAAAATTCATGATTTCCAAGGATCACCAAATTGAGTCTTCAAGTTCATGAAACACAAGAATGTTGTTCGCCGTACAGTGACATCGATCCGCTAATAACCTTCCGGCAGATTAGGAGAGAAAAATGGAGTCATTAGTTGAATTCATAACTAAACATAAAGATAATTACACACTCAATCACATCGGCAACATAGATGAAGTGCCAGTTTGTATTGGCGTGCCATCAAAATTCACAATGGATTTTCAAGGATCCTCTGATGTTCGGATTGCAACAACAAGCAAAGAGAAATTAAGCTTCATCATCGTTCTGTGCGTGACAGCAAGTGCTGTAAAATTACCAGTATACATAATTTTTGCCGAATGACAATTCTAAAAGGAAATTATCTCTCAAATTTTATCATATCCGCGAACGAAAAGTCATGTATGATCTCAATTCTGACATAAAAAAGTATGGATGAAGCGCAAAAATTTTATCTTTTATCGCACATCTTAGCTCATGCTTATTACTGCTCCCGGACACAGAACCGATGACGTAAAAAACAAATTCCATGCAAATGGTACCTTGATGGTCATGATACCAGGTGGTTTGAGAAAATAATTTCAAGTTCTCGACATCAGTGTGAACAAATCGTTCAAATCTCATCTCCGAAGCAAGTGGGAACAATGGATGATTGATGGTTATAATGAGTTTACAAAATTAGGAAATATGAAGCGTACTTCATACAAAGAAGTCGTAAAATTAATTTTTGAAGCCTGTGAAGAAGTTCCAGCGTCGGTGATTAAAAATTGAATTAGAAAAACTACCGTCAACTTTCAAAACGACGGAAATAGATAAGAAGAAAGTGACCAAGATGTTGAAATGCGAGATGATGAGATGCTGGAGATTGAAGATAGTGAGAATATAAACGATGAGGATAAAAATATTTGCCAGAAATTTATCAACATTTTAACAGCTGAAGAAACCTTTGTCAGTGATGAAGAAAAATTTGATGAATAAATTTTTTATTTTCCTTTACTAAGCTACTTTTCACTCCAAAAAAAACTTTTAAACTCTTCTAAGTCTGGGGCTTATAACGTGAAAACAGGAGACGCAATTAATTCAAATTAACTAAAGAAAAAATTACGTTTATTTTACAAGATTGACATTCGTTTATTTTAACATCTAGGTAAATTTGTTTTAACTATATGGGAATTTAGTTTTTTTCATAGTTTTCTCTATAATTTTTACTACTAAGAAGTTATTCTATTCCTAAAATTTTTAATAAACACAATATTATGTTTCTAAAGCATTTATATGATATATTCAAAATGAAATTCATGTTGAGGATATTTTTTTGATAATTATAGTAGAATTCAAGATGTGAGTAAATCAAAAATTTAGTAATTTGATCTTAACAATTGTTAATTTCTTGTATTTAATAATAATTTATTTTTTATTTTTTATGAATTAAAACATAATACAAAAATTACATTCAACTTGTAATTAATAAAGATTTTCAAATCTCTGTAAAATGAACCATTTTTTTGTGTATTTATAATGGACACTTAATAACAATATAATTATTAGATACTTGGGATATTTTTTTCTTCTTATTGGGGATTCTGGTTAAATTTTGTATACTAATAGATAAATAAATCTGTCAAATAAATGAAAAATATTATTATATTCTAATTAAAAAACTAATGATTATACCAATAGATTTCCTAAGTAAATTATTACCTTTTTCAAGACATTTTTTCTATTATAAAATGTTAATAAACTTATTTTATAATAGAAAATATCAAAAAATTATACATTTAAATACACAATAATTATATAGCCTTTAATATATGCAATTAATTCGAATAAATTATGTTAAATACATCCATTTAATAATAAAAGGTAAAAATTTGTTTACAATTATACAAAAAAACACATTAATAAGCATTAATGTATACATAAAATATCAATTGATGATTTTATAAATTAAGTTCAAAATACTTTTTCTATCAACGTTTTCTGCAAATATAATTCTGGCATTTTACACATAAAATATTGTTAAGTCTAATTTGGTAGATTCTTAGTTTGATATAATATATTCTATTAGATATTTAACATTTGTCATGTTCTTTTAGCTCCTTATATTCTGATAACTGAAAACGAGTTTCCCTATTTGTATTTCTAATGTTTCTTTCTACAAATTTAAACATTAATAGCAGCTTAACCTATAATATTAAAAAATATTTATTTTGGTCACCATAGAAAACTTTATTTACGATTTTTCTGCTAGCCATTTTATCTATCATATAAAACAAAATTTTGTCTTTTTATAAAATTGAATAGATTTCGGAAACCTATTTTAATTACTTTTTTTCTATTTTAAAATATTTTAGCTTCCCAATTAGAACAAATACCTTTTATTTCTGTTTGCTTTTTTATATTGTAAGGAAAAAATCTTTTGAATTATATAAAAGATTAAAAAAGTCATAATTTTCTTCGATTGTTTTATCTGCTTTATGTATCTTCCTTTATTGCCTCTATTAGTTCCAAAAATTGTTATTTTTTGTCACCAATCTACTAGTAAAATATATATCTGTAATCATATTTATTCTATAATATGAATAAGTTATAATCATTCTCAAAACATATTTAACTAAGCAGTATTAGTAAACTTCTTTTCTTTTCTGAATTTTGTAATGAAGCGCATCTAAGAAATCTGGTTAAAGCAAATTTTTTATAGGAAATTTGTTTAGCCTCTGGAAATATACTGTATAAATTACATGTAGTTTTTGTTAAAGCAATACTTGTCAAAAGTAATATTTTTACTTTTATTATTACCAAGATTTCTTGTATTTTCAATTAATATGTTCTATATTTCAGACATCCATTCAATTTTTATTGTACAGTCAACACTCTAAATAACAAACGTTGTAAATAACGAACACTTTCAATTTACGAACATATAGTGCTTCTTTGATTACCTCGAATATAAATCAAATTGAATGTTTACCTCGAATAACGAACAGAATGTACTTTTAATAACGAACTTTTCCGAAAATTCTGTTGAAATAAGTTTTTATTTTATTCCATCCCTAAAATTTCAAACCTCAACGAGAATAAAAGAAGATTAAGACTTTCACTTGCAGAAAAAATAGCTATCATATAGTTTGACACTAAGAATGGATTGATTTCTCGGCGAGATCTTGCAAAGGTGTGTGGTGTACCTTTGAGTACTTTGAACGGAATTTTTAAGAACAGAGTTAAATTGTTAGAATATAATGCAAGAAAAAACTCCAAAAATGTTGTGATTAACTTTAAAACTAGTGTTTTTGATTGCAAATTGTTTGAATGGTTTTTTTAATGAAAAGAAGAAAGTGGGTAACAATTCAAGATATAGACCTGCAAAATACAGCTTTAAAGATGGCTACATCGTGTAATCTAAAATATTTTTGTGCTTTTTATGGCTGAGTTAAAAGCTTCAAAACTAGGCATCAAATTAGCTCCAAGAAGATCTTTGGTGAATCGGGCATGGTTACTGACAATAAAATAGAATAATTTGAGACAGTATATTCCGAAAAATTTAAGACTTATAGGCCAGAAAATATTTTAAACTGTGATAAGACGGGCTTTTTCTATAAAGGTACTTCAACTAGAATTCTATGACACGTTGTTGAGAATCAGATTAGTGGAAAGTTTAGTAAAAATCGTGTAACATTATTGTTTTTTATCAGTATGACGGGAGAAAAGATAAAGCCTCTGCTTATTTGAAAATCAAAGAACCCGAGAGGTTTTATAATAAAGATTTTAAAAGGATATCCATTTCTCATGAATTCAATCAAAAGGCTTAGATGAGAACCGATATTTTTGCAGATGGCTGCATGATTTGAACGAACAAAATAAATCAGAAGATAGGAAAATATTTTTGACGTTGGATAATGCTCCCGTTTAACCTAAGCGTAGAATATAGCAAAATTAAATTATTATACATCCCGTTAAATGTAAGTTCCCGTATACAGTAGCTGGACCAAGGAAAATTTAAGTCCTTTAAGTCAATTTATGAAAGAAAGATTAACAACAAACTTAATCTTGAACAATATCTAGAATTGGAAGAAAAATATTATGATATCGTAAAGAAGTTCAAATTGATCGATGCACTTCTTCTAACTATAGATTCTTGGAATGAGATTACAAAGGAAACTATAATTAATTACTATAAGAAAGCTTTAGAGATCTCTATGTTGGATATTTCCAAATTGAACGCTACGCCGACCATTAAACAGGATTCTAACGATTTTTTCAGCTATCATCCAGATTATTTATCAGAAAACAAGCTAATTTATGAATAGGATGCCAAAATTAAAGCTGAAGATGTTTCTGAAGTAGATGATCTTGATGACGGAAATGAAGAAGACGAATCGTCTATTAATATCGATAAACTTACAAAGCAGGAATTTTGGGATCGGCTGAAAGATATTGAACTCTATTGCGCGGAAACCCACCCGAATTATTAAGCAATTTAAAAATTTTTAAAACTGGAGTTGAGAATAGTGGAATAAAAAAATTTAATACAATTTTCGACTATTTAAGAAAAAAGAATGAAAAGTTGATTTTAAAGAATATTTGGTTGTTTTGATCCAATTTGGCGTTATTTTTTACATTTAATATTTAATTGTTTTTTTGTCAATTTATAATTCAACTATATATTAGTGTTCTTTAGTTTTAACGAACATTTTGGAAAAAAAAATCACCATGGGTGTTCGTTATTTAGAGGGGAGACTGTATTTAATATGCATACTTTTTACATTTTAAATTAAAATTAATAAATTTAAGATTTGCTTGATCTTTTGACATAGTATTTCCCAAAACAAGGATTTTCATCAATGATTATTGAGAATTGTAAAAAATACACGTATTTTAGACAATTATATTGTCCATTCATATCTTAAAACTCGTTAGCATTCTGTGCATTCTTTTATCATCTAGTATAATATATGTATCTATCATATATTATAACAAAAATTTAATATTATTTCACATTATATTTCTTTTGCAAGGCCTGTTTGCCTTAACAATCATCAAAAATAAAGTTCAAATGTAACTTCCAGAAACACCTCCTCTAAGAAATTTTTTCCAGACTGCTATATTTTTGAAATGATACTTTCCTGAAACTCATATTTAGATTCTCCATCACATCCATTATTATCATTATTGATTCTTTCTTCAACATATTTCTAACTATAAATATAATTTGATTCATAAACAAACAATAACTCGTCATTATTTATATCGGAATCTATATAGGAACATTATTCATCTATATTTATAAGCTTTTTCAATAAAATTTGTCCATTAGCATATATTTCATTAAATTTTAAGTGGAGAGTAAAGAAAACTATGAAAGATTTATCAATTCATAAAACATTTAGGAAAAAATAAAAATATGGTTAGTTTGATATTATCTTTCTATTAAACAGTTTTAACTACGTCACAAGACTATAAGTCTTTACTAATTTGATCATCTTTTAGTTTAAAAATAAAGATGAGTGTTTTAAGGCCTGGCAAAAATAATAAAAAGAAAGAACAGAATATAAGTAATGAAAGTACAGAATTTGAACTAAGTTCTTATAAGAAATTTATATATAAAATTCCTCAATTAAACGAAAAAGTCATTTTTCATTAAAGTTTTTTAGTAATCATTGTTAAATATTTTATAAAACTAATTAGTACGACAAATCAAAAAAAGCATTTTGAAAAAAAAATCTCTAATAACCTTATTTAAATGTCGTACATAAATATCAAGATATTTTGTGATTATAAAAAAGTCAAAATCACTAACTTTGGCAATCTCTTGATAATAATTAACCATATGCAAGTCTTTTATTTAAATTAGTTGAATAATATAAACTGATTTAACTAAAACTTTAGAGTTGTTTGATTACTCAGAAAAATTATATAGTTTCTATAGATAAGTAAAATTTATAACCTTCAATAATTAGAGCCTATAATAAATTGAGCTTGATAAAATTGTTGATTAAGATAAAAAAAGTTACTTAATCAAAGATAAATTTTATTTAATAACGACTACAAAATTTTATTTTGTTAGTTTTTTGTCACCTATTATTATAAATTTATAAATCCAATTGATATTGTTTGAAAAAATTTATTAGAATCATACAAATTTACTAGTTATATATATGTACATATAATACTTAGAATATCTTCAGCAAAAGCTGTTCAATCCTTTATCAGTAAAATTTCTTAATTACAATATTTTAAAAATTAATTCAAATTTTATATATTTATCAAAAGAAAGATTCTGAAATGCTATACTTTGATGATATATAAAATCAGGGATGATAAATTTTGAATTTTTTTGAAAGCATAGTTTTTTACATTTGATATTTACATCCTTCGTGTTAAGCAATCATAAAATTACAAACGTGTTTTCCTATCTCTGATTCTCTTACAAAAAAATTATATTTAATTTTTTCCATCAAGAAGACTAAATAAATTGCATTCTAAAAAATAATTATTTTATTTTAAGTTTACTTATATTATTATTACTTTAAAAAAAGACAATAAAATTAACTTGAATTGTTTTTCTCAATAAAAAATATGCATATGTAACTTGGAGATGGGTTTAAATTCTAATATTATTCAAATTAATTAATAGATATTGGCAATACATTATAACTATAGAAATTCAGTTGAGAGGTTTTCATTTAAAAAAGGTTTTGAAAACAAATAATAGTTCAATAGAGGTTAATTATTTCCTTTTATTATTGACTTTTATTAATAGTCTTATAATATGATTATTCTGATTCTAATATTGATTTAGAAAATGATGCATCAAGTATATTTAAAATCAAATTTAAACAAAATATTTGTATCTTTATAATTAAATGGTTTTTATTTTAGAGAAAATCTTAAAAAAAACACATAATGTATATCCAAGATTCATAAGAAAAATTAACAAATAATTACTTGGGATGAGATATAATTAAATTTTATAAAAATAAACAAATATTAGAAGAAGAAGAATAGGATAATGAGATAAAATGTATATTTTATTTTTCAATTTTAATCAAGGTAGAAAAAAAATTATGAATAATTCAAAACTTCCGAAAAAATATATTAAGTGCTCCAGTGCGACGTTAGATATACTTAAATCAAAATATTAGAACTGTTAAAGGTTAATTCAATATTATTTATATTTATTAACTTGGACACTATGTATACTTGTTCCAAAACTTTATCTGTGTGTTTGAAGAGATTTAGATCACTATAAACGTCAAATTCAGTGTTATCTAGCAGAAGAGAAAGTTAGTTTTTGAATATTTACCAGAAAAAAACTATACAGAAATGTAATTTTTCAAATAAAATTTACAAAACTCTCTTATTTAACAAAAATTCTCAAAATAATGTGAGTTCTATAGTCGAAGAAGTTTTATATATCAGAAAAAAAACTTTATATAGTTTATAAATATAAGTATTATTAAATATTTATATTAATCATCAAATGAATGTTATATTTAATAACCAAAAACTTAAATTATTATTAAACCCCCACTTTTATATTAAACAGGTTCGTTTTCATATAAAAATACTAATTCAAAATCCAATATTCAAAATAGTTTAATTGTACTTTTTAAAATAAATATCAAGAAGAACTATATTTGTAAAAAAACAAATCTGAACCCTATTTATAATTTAAAAATTTAATATTGATAAAAATTATAACTCCTGTTTTTGATAATGAAATATTATTTAACTGACATTATATAAAGTTTCTCAAGTATTAAAGCTATTATAGGCAGAATGAAAATTATTCTACAATTCAAAACAACCGAAAAGATAAATTTTACAAGTAATATGTCAAATATATAAAAATAGTTATTATTGGAAAATACAATACAACCAAAAATCTGGATTAACTTTAAAAAGAGCAAACTATCAAACAAAATTAAAGTAGTGAGCACATTTTAACGTAATTTTTACTGCACGGGGTTATTTATCATTTAAAATTATTTTTTAAAGTAACTACTCCCGTGATATGAAATCCAACAAAAGAAATGGTAAAAACAGCACAACTATACACAAATGATAATTTAAAGGCCTTAAATATACAACAAACTCAAGTTAAAAACATTTATTGTAGATATTATGCAAATATCATTTCATAAATTCGGTATAATCTTCAATTCATGTTTTATTTTAAATTTAATGATAACACTAGACTTTTTTATATGAAACAAAGAAAATCTTCAAATGAGTTATTTTGAATTTTTGAAATATCTTGTAATTTTTAATATAATATTCAAAAAATAGCTTTTTTGGAAGATCTCAATACCTACAAAGACAGTTGTTTTGATTATGTACAAATACATACAAATATTATATTTTCAAAATATACCCTAAAAGATACAAATTGACTTAGTGCGGTTTCGCATAATACTATTCTGTAATAAAAAGCCATTTGTAAGTTTATTATCAGTAAACCGAAAGTATTAGATTCAAAAAAATTAAAGTATATTTTTTAAGCAATATTACAACTGTAGACGCTTAAAGAAGATAAATAGTATGTAGATGGAATAGATTGAGACTATAAAAAGAACTTAATCATTCAAGTAATCAATAAAAAAACTCTGAAATCGTGAAATGTATAATATACCACTATATTATACCAGGATAACTATCATCGTATAACGATCGAGGGTATAATTAGAAGTTTTATAGGAAATTTCTGACTTTAAGCATAAAACTGTGATTTATTTCATAAATTTTGTAAATGCAAAAAACGCTATTGTTTTAGCCAAGTCTATTGAGTGTCTTCAGTATATTTAAATAAATTTTGAAAGGAACTAATTGGATTTTCTTAAATTTAGACCTGTGAATAGTTTATTCACTTTCTTTGAGCTAATAATAGCTAAAGAACTAAACTTTTGGATCTAGGAAAAAAATGACCCGGTAATAACACAAAAAAAATGACACGTAAAAAAAATTTTTTTTTAACAATTCAAGCATTTTGCTGCAAGCATCATTTTTAAAAATATAAAAAAAAAAGAAAATCATGAACAAATAACTACCTACCTTCAGCATTTAAACCTTTCATTTCTTATATCTTGAGAGTTAATTTTATTTTGAAGTTTTCAACAGTCTGTATGTAGACAGTTGTAATAGGACATTTAAAATAGTATTTATGATATAAATTTGTATGTTCGTATCCGTTCCATTTTACAAGATCGTTATAACTTGTGCGTTCATCAGTATGAATGATGGAAGAACAAGGAACAACTTTCTTAATTATTGGAAGCAATAGTTTTTGAGCCTGTTTTCAATAATCTGTAGAAAATCAAATCCTGGTGAAGTTAAAGTATCCACTATTACAAATGCGCAAAACTTGTTAAGTGCTCACCGTCCTATGTGGTTTTTACCTTGTGATTTAGCATTACCTAATCTACTTGCATACTTATACCGCTACCACCTCCTTTTATAGCACAGAATATAAACTTAATTTGAATATTTGTTATAAATATTTTGCGTAATTTTTCTCGATATTGGTCTTGAAACACAGACAAAGGGTAAGATCTCTGATTGCTTTAATCCTTTGGCCCAATGAACAGTAATTTATAAAAATTGCTTAACCGGTATTGCTATTGTTTCAAAACTAATATTTCTGCAAAGTGAAATACTAGTCTGATAGTGGTCACATGTATAGTTTGAACATCTCCACTCATACCTAACCCAACCATCTAAGATTTGTGTTTAACTACATGTCTCAATATATTGTTCAAATTGTACCGAATTTATAATAAGATTATTGCTCATAAGGCAGCACCAAATCTGGTTATTTGTAATTAAAGTAATTTTTTCTTACTCGTTTTCAAGACGTATGGGTTTTATTTAAAAATTTCTATATAAAAACACATGGTAAATAAATGGCGGTAATCAAGTTGTTTTGGGTGGGCAAAAAATATTAAAAAAAAATTAATTAATTAATTAATAAATAAATAAATAGATAAAAAAAAATTATAATATAATTTTTAAAAGATAAAAAAGATAAAAAACTCTCAAAACATGACTAAATTTGTAGCTTTGATTGCTTGCGCAGCAACTGAAGAATCTACCAATCAGTTTTGTCTTGATAATAATCTAGTGAAAAATGAGGTTTTTTGTCCTGACTGCAATAGGATAATGAACTTGGAACATGGAAAAATACTCCATGGTATTAATGGTACGTTCAGATGTCCAGCTAGAAAGTACAGAAAGACAGAGGGTATGTATACAGGGTCCATCTTTGCAGGAGCGCACTTCCTATGTTCCAAAATGTTAAGAATCGTGTTTTTACATAACTTAAACATTATTGTAAGAGAAATAAAAGAAGAATTAGAAATTGACCACGCGGATGTTGTTCGAACAATTAATAAGTGGAAATCAAAATTGCTTTTTTCTTCACAAACAATTGAAAAACTGGGAAGACCTGGGGATACAATCGAAATCGACGAAACCCATATATATTCAAGAAAAAATGATGCTGTTCGTGTTCTCGAAGGTGAAAATTTTTGGGTCGTGGGAGCTATTTGAAGAAGAACAAATGAAATACGGCTATTTGTAACTAAAAGAAGAAAAAAATCTGTTATACACAATTTTATTACAACAAACATTGTGCAAGGAACTAGAATAGTAACAGACTATTGGAGAGGCTATCTTGGGATCGAGCAATATGGTTATGAGCATGCTCGAATAAATCATAAATTAAATTTTGTTGACCTAAATGATCCTGAACTACATACCCAGAATATCGAAAGACTATGGCGATCCTTAAAAGAATTACAACCTAAAACTAATTCAGAAGACAAGTTAAAAAATTCCGTCGCATTGTTTGAACTAGAATACAACTTAGTAATAATTCATGCCCACCAAAAATTCTCTCTTTTTTTGTCTGCATGCAGATGCACCTTATAAAAGATTTCTAATTTTTTTTTATTTTTTTTGCCCACCCAAAACAACACCACTACCTAAATGGCTATTCCGGGGATTTTTCCCATGATCCAAAGTTTTAGCCGTTTACTAAACCTTATTTTGATATAAAATTGATATTCAATTAGTTTTACTTATTTTCATAATTAATAATAAAAGTTTTTATTGGATTCTCTTACTTTAAAATATAACCATATAAAAAAACTATAAATATTTTGGTTTAAGGTTTCAAATAATTTTTTTTATTCAAAGTAAATTAAAAATATTTTAATAATCGTATGCATCTTTTAAAAATTGGAGATGATTATATTTTTCTATAATTTTTTTTATATCCTTATCCTATAAAATATATTCCGACTTACAGTAATCGTAGTTCTAGTATTAATATCCTCTTGACACAATATTATTAATTCACCTAACAATAATTCAACACTTTTAGACATAAGATATGGTACCTATAACATTAATAAATACCTACTTCTTTTGATATGTTATTTATCCCCGTATTGAATTTTAAACTTCCTACAACTTTCTTATTAGAAAAATTGTTGCTCACACACTTTTCAACAGGCAAAGATGCAGCCTTTTCAGCTTCCTTTTTAAAATATTCATCCAATCTTTCTGTATATATTCTCGACATTATAATGCATGCGCTCAATAAGTTTTAATAAATTATTCGCGGCTCCACAAATTTTGTAACTTAAAATCATTTTGATTTTGTATGATGTAAAAAAATTTTAAAAGTTATTCTTATAACTACTTAAACAATTATTAAATAGTAATAAATGAAACATAAGTTTTTCGTTAATCTTCGTGATAAAAATATTAAATATTTAAAAAAAATGAAACTTATAAAATAAAATGGGAACAGTATAATTCAACAAGTAATGTTCTTAAATTAATATTTTGATTACACTTTTAGCTTTTACTTCTTAGATTTTTTTATAATCACATAAATGCTAAAATTCTTCTTATTTATATTATTCAACTATATTAAATACGTGAACCAATTTAAGATTTTATGCAGTCTAAAAAGAGTTGGCATCTCTCTAACATTTTTTTATCATGCATTTTGTTATTCATATATAAAAAGTCCCAAATAATTTACATATTTTGACGCGTGCGTGTAATATATTAGTGAATTGTGTGAACAT
>CAKKLC010007023.1:0-17579 GCA_918559645.1 Ceratonova shasta | reverse complement strand
AAAATAATAAAACTTATAAATAATAAATAAATAAATAATAACCTTTATAAATAGTAACATATATAGATAATAACATTTATAGATAATAACATTTATAGATAATCATTTATAGATAAGAAAATTTATAGATAAGGAAATTTTTAAATAATATTTAAAATTCCTATATAACAATAAAAATTATATTAATATTCCTGTATAAAAATACAAATTAATATGTATAAATACCTAAAAAATTAAATTTTATATGAATAAATAACACCATTTAACATTTATATTTAAAAAAATTTAATTAAATTTATAAATTAAAAAAAATTTAATATTTCTATTAAAAAAAATTAAATTTATATTTATAAATAACAAAATTTAATTTCGATAAAAATTAAATAAAATTAATTTTAATAATAACAACCTATAATATTTCTATATAAGAAAAAAATTAAATTTATATTCATTAATACCAAAAACATTAAATTTATATTTCTTTATAGGAACAAAAATTAAATTAATATTAATATGTATAGGTATATAAAACATTAAATTTATATTCCTAGTATATAAACAAAATTAAATTAATATTAATATGTATAGGTATAGGTATATAAAACATTAAATTTATATTCCTAGTATATAAACAAAATTAAATTAATATTTATATGTATATGTATCTAAAAAATTAAATTTATATTCCTAGTATATAAACAAAATTAAATTAATATTTATATGTATTTGTATCAAAAACATTAAATTTATGTATAGCAAAAATTAGTAAATATAAAAAACATCATTTTATATATATTTATTATATATTTGAAAATCAAATATATCATTTAATGATTTGTAATAAAAAAATTTTCAAAAATGATAATTTTCTACCATAAATATAATAATCTGTTTTTAAAATAAATATTATCTACAATTTTTTTAATGTTAATCTAATAAAATTATTAAAATGTATTTGGTTTTAAAAAATATTTTAATTAAAGAATTTTATTATTTTCAAAAAAATATTTACAAAAGTATATAAAGGTGGTATAGCCAGTTCATGTGCACTTCCTAATATACTATACCATACTCCATTAACAATCTTTAAAAAATTTTATTTTAATATACTTGATCAGATTCTAAACATTTAGCTTTCAATTCCATTATTATTGAATGTACCATAATTTCATATTTCTAATAATTTAAAAAAAATTACAGATGAAAACATTAAAAAATCAGATCCTGTTCTCCTCCATATATTTGTATAATCATCTATTAAATCAGCCACTATTTTAAAACTAGGTTCCCTAACACATATTTTATTATTTACTCAATATTATTGACATATCGATATGAAGCTGCATATAAACCAACTATCGTCTTTTTAGCATCTATTTTGTTATACAAGAAACATGAGCATGAATAATTTGACATAGTCTCCAAAAAAAGTAATAATATATCACATCCAGTTTTCTGCAAATAAAATAGAAAATTACTGTTGATAAATTATATATTCTCTTGTCACAACCTTCCGTTAATTTAATTAACATTTCTTTCATATTAGCCATTAATACAAAAAAATCGTAAAAAAATGAAAGATTTTCCAGGCATACTAACGCATTTACAGGTAAATCTTTGTGCTTTGTCTTAAAATTTATACATCTTTTACCACCGAAGAAGAATCTAATGAAGGAAACTTTTTAACAATGGTTTTAAGTAATCCTTCCATAGTCTTTGACGTTAAACAACCTGGTCGAACCTTTATAATTTATTATAATTTATATACCTTCCTACAAAAATATGCACTAGTTAACAATTTCTTAGATGCTTCATTCAATGATAATACATCTTCAACCCAATTATTTCCCATTTAAATTATTAAATTAATTATGGATTAAGTATGCGCGAGCAAACAAATAAAAAAAGATTATCTTACGAATCTCTATTAATTACAATATCATCAAAAACTATCCTATAGGTGGTTCCTTTGTGCTTGTGGGTTGACACTTTGCAAGGCTAAAATTTTAAAATTTGGATACAAAGTTTGATAGTCTAAGAAAGTTTTGTAAGAAGCCAGCCATAAAATGCGTCAAGTCCAGAGCTAAATATTATAACTATTTACACTCGCTTTCGCCAAGGAAACACGTAAAAACAGAAAATGTGTCCACTAAGTAGTCTAAATTTAAAAAAAAGTACAAGTAGCATACTCCTCCGCCTTTTCGATAGAATCAATCTCATAATCGAAAAGGTACTCAAATTAAATAAAAATTACTTTCCATAACGAGCTTTTTATATAAACTAACATAGGAAGAAGCTTAACGTCTCTTTTCTGAATAGGTCTGGTCAAAGATTGAATATAATCACACATTCTTCCCGCAACTTCTTCACCAAAAGAAAACAACCTTAATAATCAAAATTCATTACTCGTCATGAATGTTGTTGATGTATGGCAACGATGTCTGCAATTTTCTAATCATTTCACCAAAGAAAAAAAAGTAGACGCTCTCATTTATCTATTCAAAATTTAATACTTGTATTACCATATACTTATTATTCCGTGATTTCTTTTCAATTAATAGTCTACCAAGTTGCATTTAATTTCAACGATTCAACACGAAAATAATAAAAAAACGTTAAATGAATTTTTTGTGGTTTTTACTTTTCCTAGACGTATTTACATGCTTTGAAATAATAATTGGAAGATACGAAGAACATGATTGTGTTTACGAACAAGTTCCAAAGGATTACTCAATATTCTTCCGCTACGAAGTTATAAGTGGGGGTTTCCGTGATGTTGACTTCCAAGTAAATTATATTTTACTTTTTAGTTCGTTGATCCAGACAATTTAATGTTATATAATAAAGAAGCAATGATTGAAGGACATACCAGAATAGTTGCAAACAAGACCGGTAATTACTATGCATGTTTCTCAAATAAAAAATCTTCCAAAGCCCAAAAACAAATAGGATTTGATTATGTGCTAATTCCTCCCTTTGACTCTCATCCTAAAAAGGAGAAGGATCATTCCGATGAAATCATTAGAGGTATATTAGATTTTATTTTATGTTAGATAAATATAGAAATGTCCTTAACAATCTCGTTCGTATAGGGTCAAAAATGTCCTTAGTCAGATCTGAACAAGAATATATAGAAATAGGTGATGTTTCAATCTTAAAAGGTATCAATTTTTAACTTTTATTAAGATTATAACAAAACCAATAGATACTTGTTCTATTGGTCCATCTTTGAGGTTTTGTTTATATTCTTCGTTTTTCTATATCAAATTTATTATATTATTAGTATCTTTGAGGTTAGAAGAATTATCTAATTCCTTTTTTTTAATATTTTTGCGCGCGCATTATATCTAAATGGAAAATAAAAATAAGGGTATATTAAGAAAAGGAGAAGAAGAACATAAAGTATCAGAATCTGTGGGTGTAAAGTGGGATGAAGATAATATTTTGGAAACATTTCATCCTGAAGGAAAATCTTATGGACATATGAAAATAGATGAACCTCCCACACCTTACGAGAGTTATTCAGATTCTTCTGAAAAATCTAGAAAGGCAAGATTTGATTTGGGGTATTAATTATAATTATAAAAAGTTCTGAAGATGATAGCAAGCATATAAGCAGTAAGTTTCTATTAATCATTTAAGGTGAGGAATTTAAAAAGAAGAGAAAAAATCATTATAGTAATGAATTTAGCAAGGTGAAAATGATGCAAAAGGATAATAAAGATGAAGAATAGTTTATTATTGTGTTTACTTTTTTAAATATAGTATTTAGGGTTTATAAAAAAGTAGTGCAAAAATTACTTTTAAGATAAAATTTGTATAAATGTATTATTTACAATTGAAGTACAATATGGTATTTTTTATATGAAGTTTTATAGAACGAAGATTTTAAAACTTACAAAGTTTTGATAATAATTTTTTATGGTATTAGATTTCTTTAATGAAAGTTGTTTTTTAGGTTGATTTTATAATTAAGAAAATATTAAAAAGAGAGTTTTTTTTAATATAATGAAAAATTTTTGCAAATTTATTCCATAATATTTATTTTTTCTTTGATTTTTACAGAAATTCGATATTAGAATTTCATTAAAAGAAAATATTAGTTACTGTTGAATTATATACATGATGGGATAAAAAGATTTGATTCAAGAAATTGGATATGAGAATTTCATTAAAAGAAAATAATAGTTACTGTTGAATTATATACATGATGGGATAAAAAGCTTTTATTCAAGAAATCGGATATGAGAATTTCATCAAAAGAAAATAATAGTTTCTGTTGGATTAAATACATGATGGGATAAAAAGCTTTTATTCAAGTTATTGGATATGAGAATTTCATCAAAAAAAATAATATTGTATTTTGGATTATATACATGATGGGATAAAAAGCTTTGATTCAAGAAATCGGATATGAGAATTTCATTAAAAGAAAATAATATTCCATTTTGGATTAAATACATGATGGGATAAAAAGCTTTTATTTAAGAAATTGGATATGAGAATTTCATTAAAAGAAAATAATATTCCATTTTGGATAAAATACATGATGGGATAAAAGATTTGATTCAAGAAATTGGATATGAGAATTTCATCAAAAGAAAATAACAGTTACTGTTGAATCAAATACATGATCCGAAAAAAACTTTTATTCAAGAAATTGGATATGATAATTTCATTAAAAGAAAATAATATTCCATTTTGGATTAAATACATGATGGGATAAAAAGCTTTTATTTAAGAAATTGGATATGAGAATTTTATCAAAAGAAAATAATATTCCATTTTGAATAAAATACATGATGGGATAAAAAGCTTTTATTTAAGAAATTGGATATGAGAATTTCATTAAAAGAAAATAATAGTTACTGTTGAATTAAATACATGATGGGATAAACAGCTTTTTTCAAGAAAATGGATATGAGAATTCCATTAGAAGAAAATAATAGTTACTGTTGAATTAAATACATGATGGGATAAAAAGCTTTTATTTAAGAAATTGGTTATGAGAATTTCATTAAAAGAAAATAATACTGTTGAATTAAATACATGATGTGATAAAAAGCTTTTATTTAAGAAATTGGTTATGAGAATTTCATTAAAAGAAAATAATACTGTTGAATTAAATACATGATGGGATAAACAGCTTTTTTCAAGAAATTGGATATGAGAATTTCATTAAAAGAAAATAATACTGTTGAATTAAATACATGATGGGATAAACAGCTTTTTTCAAGAAATTGGATATGAGAATTTCATTAAAAGAAAATAATAGTTACTGTTGAATTATATACTTGATGGGATAAAAAGCTTTTATTCAAGTTATTGGATATGAGAATTTCATTAAAAGAAAATATTAGTTACTGTTGAATTAAATACATGATGGGATAAAAAGATTTGATTCAAGTTATTTGATATGAGAATTTCATTAAAAGAAAATAATATTCCATTTTGGATTAAATACATGAAGGGATAAAAAGCTTTTATTTAAGAAATTGGATATGAGAATTTCATCAAAAGAAAATAATATTCCATTTTGGATTAAATACATGATGGGATAAAAAGATTTGATTCAAGAAATTGGATATGAGAATTTCATTAAAAGAAAATAATATTCCATTTTGGATTAAATACATGATGGGATAAAAAGCTTTTATTCAAGAAATCGGATATGAGAATTTCATCAAAAGAAAATAATATTCCATTTTGGATTAAATACATGATGGGATAAAAAGCTTTTATTCAAGAAATTGGATATGAGAATTTCATTAAAAGAAAATAATATTCCATTTTGGTTTAAATACATGATGGGATGAAAAGCTTGATTCAAGAAATTGGATATGAAAATGTCATCAAAAGAAAATAATAATTACTGTTGAATTAAATACATGATCCTAAAAAAACTTTTATTCAAGAAATTGGAGATGAGAATTTCATTAAAAGAAAATAATAGTTACTGTTGAATTAAATACATGAACCGAAAAAAACTTTGATTCAAGAAATTCTTAATAATTACGACATTATGATAGAAAAAGAATATCAAAATATTTTTGAAGGTATACTTTAAAAAGTTTGAATGTGGATGTTTGTTACATAAAAAATTATTCATTTTCTTGGTTTTATAAAACTAAATTGAAAAGTTTTAATCAATTATAAATTGTTCATAACTAATATTATTCAACTTTTATTAATTTTTTGTCATCTTGTTAATAAAAACTATTAAAGGATAACATTTTTAATTGTAATTTTTTAACAAATGGATGTAGGGTGGTTTAAAATTAAACTATATTATGCTTTTTTTAGTAAATTTTAGTATATGATTACATTAATAAAATGTAAATTGTAATAATATATTTGTAGATTAAAAATTATTTTTTTTTTATAATTAATTATTTTTATTTCATTTATAATTTTATTTCTCTTAATTTTTATTAATTTTTATTTATTTATATTAATTGCTTTATTCAGTTATACGAAACTTGACTAATAATAACATCTTTTCATGCTAATATATAGGTAATATAAACTATAATTAATATAAAAAACTTTATTAAATTTTTTTTTCTATTTTAATGCAAACAAATAAAAGAAAGATATCCCAAATCTCTTTCATAAAAAAATGAATAATATGGAGTTGAAAGAATTGGATTTTAAATTCAAAAAACTATAAGTGAATTTTAAACGAAAATTTTTTTCTTCATTTCTAAAATGGAAGATATAATATGTAATTTTAGGATTCATTAAAACAACAAACCATTCAATATATAATCAAAAAAAATTTTTAAATAAGTTTGTTGACTTTTTTTTTTAAGTCGTATATATTAGTTGAAAAAAAAAGAATAATTGTAGAATATCTTCAATATACAATTTCTCGACATTTCTTTAAATTTATTAAAGATATATAATATTGATAATAATTGTAAACATTGAAAAATAATGTCATATTTTTAATCTTAGAAGTACAACTATTAATTTAACGAAATTGCAAAAATATATTAATAGTAATAAAACCTCTTAGCGAGTTCAGGTCATTGGTTCCTATAAACTGTAATAAAATTGTAATGATTAAAGGGCTACATTCAGGTATGTTTTATTATATTTATTAGAATTTCCTGCCAAATGGTAAGCTATGGCTACACTTAAGTGGTTAATCTTAGCTTTTTGAGAGTACTAAAAAGCAGGTGTTTTTGTTATTTTAAGATCCAGTAGATGGGATCTCTTTACACCTAAACATCCATACTTTTGTTTTTAAAAGTATTTATTCTAGCTAAATTATATGACTTATCTTGAAATATTTAGTTTGTCAGTCATAGCTTGCAGAAAAGACACATTAATCATTAGAAGTTACAAGACTACGATAGTGATATTTTATACCAGAATAATACTATCAAACATACTAATGATTAAAAGTTACAAAACCTCGATAGAGAAATTTTATACCAGAATAATGCTATCAAACATACTAATGATTAAAAGTTACAAGACCTCAATAGAGACATTTTATACCAGAATAACGATATCAAACATACTAATGATTAAAAGTTACAAAACCTCTATAGAGACATTTTATACCAGAATAACGCTATCAAACATACTAATTATTATAAGTTACAAGACTGTAATATAGACATTTTATACCAGGAATTGCTATCAAATATACTAAATATATTAATTATTAGAAGTTACAAGACTGCAATAGTCATTTTATACCAAAATAAGGCTATGAAACATATATTTAGGTTAGAAAGTTACAAGACTGTAATAGTCATTTTATATCAGGAATTGCTATCAAACATACTAAATATATTATTGGTTAGAAGTTACAAGACTGCAATAGTCATTTTATAACAGAAATGGCTATCAAACATACTAAATATATTAATAATAAGAAGTTACTAGACTCCAATAGTCATTTTATACCAGAACAACTTTATGAAACATATTTAGGATTAGAAAGTTAAAAGAATGCAATAATCATTTTATACCAGGAATTGCTATCAAATATACTAAATATATAAATGATTAGAAGTTACAAGACTCCAACAGTCATTTTATACTAGAATAACGCTATAAAACATATTTAGGATCACAAAGTTACAAGACTGTAATAGTCATTTTATACCAGGAATTGCTATCAAATATACTAAATATATTAATGATTAGAAGTTACAAGACTGCAACAGTCATTTTATACTAGAATAACGCTATAAAACATATTTAGGATCAGAAAGTTAAAAGAATGCAATAATCATTTTATACCAGGAATTGCTATCAAATATACTAAATATATTAATGATTAGAAGTTACAAGACTGCAATAGTCATTTTATACCAGGAATTGCTATCAAACATACTAAATATCTTTATGATTAGATGTTACAAGACTGCAACAGTCATTTTATACTAGAATAACACTATAAAACATATTTAGGATCAGAAAGTTACAAGACTGTAATAGTCATTTTATACCAGGAATTGCTATCAAACATACTAAATATATTTATGATTAGATTTTACAAGACTGCAATAGTCATTTTATACCAGAATAACGCTACGAAACATATTTAGGATCAGAAAGTTACAAGACTGTAATAGTCATTTTATACCAGGAATTGCTGTCAAACATACTAAATATATTTATGATTAGATGTTACAAGACTGCAATAGTCATTTTATACCAGAAAAACGCTATGAAACATATTTTGGATCAGAAAGTTACAAGACTGTAATAGTCATTTTATACCAGAAAAACGCTATGAAACATATTTTGGATCAGAAAGTTACAAGACTGTAATAGTCATTTTATACCAGGAATTGCTGTCAAACATACTAAATATATTAATTATTAGAAGTTACAAGACTGCAATAGTCATTTTATACCAGAAAAACGCTATGAAACATATTTAGGATCAGAAAGTTACAAGACTGTAATAGTCATTTTATATCAGGAATTGCTATCAAACATACTAAATTTATTAATAATAAGAAGTTACAAGACTGTAATAGAGCGATTTCATACCAGAGAAATGCTATCAAACATACTAAAAATATTAATGATAAGAAGTTATAAGACTGCAATAGGGCAATTTCATAATAGAATAACGCTATAAAACATACTAAATATATTAATGATAAGAAGTTACAAGACTGCAATAGAGCAATTTCATAACACAATAACGCTATCAAACATACTAAATATATTAATAATAAGTTACAAGACTGCAATAGAGCAATTTCATAACACAATAACGCTATCAAACATACTAAATATATTGATAATAAGAAGTTACAAGACTGCAATAGAGCAATTTAATAACACAATAACGCTATCAAACATACTAAATATATTAACAATAAGAAATTACAAGACTGCAATAGAGCAATTTAATAACACAATAACGCTATCAAACATACTAAATATATTAATGATAAGAAGTTACAAGACACCAATAGGGCAATTTTATACCTGAATAACGCTATAAAACATACTAAATATATTAATGATAAGAAGTTACAAGACTGCAATAGAGCAATTTCATAACAGAATAATGCTATCAAACATACTAAATATATTAATAAATAAGAAGTTACAAGACTGCAATAGAGCAATTTCATAATAGAATAACGCTATCAAACATACTTAATATATTAATGATAAGAAGTTACAAGACTGCAATAGAGCAATTCCATAACAGAATAACGCTATCAAACATACTAAAAATATTAATAATAAGAAATTACAAGACTTTTCTTCATTTTTCTGTTAAACTTTTTATGTCAAGTATCAAGTGCTAATAATATGTATATTATCAGCAGCCTTTTGTTGATATTTAAAATAGATAAATTTATTAAGTTTTTTTAACTTATTCTGGGTAATTATTAACTAATAGTTATGTCAAGAATTCTAAAATACTGAATGAAAAAAAAGATTTATTTTAACAAGCATGTTCTAAAATCCATAACTAAATATCATTACATGATAATAAAATTTAAAATTTACGCCTTTTTACACATTTCAGCTAATATCTTTAAATGTAACGCGAGCTTTTCTTAATTGATGCAATCCTTATAAATATCACAACAATAGTATCTGCTTAAGTGTTATTTTTAATATATGTCGCTCAAACAAGACATATTCTTAGTTTATAAAGCTTTCAAATTAAAAATATTTTTTCTAAAGCCTTCTTGTTGCAAATAATATCCCTGTAATATTCGTTTTACTTTAATTATGAACTGAACCATCCCTAGATTTTTAGTATTTTCTAATTTTTCAGTATTAAAATCATTTTAATATCCAGATCTTAAGTTTTTCTGCATTGTTTCTTTACAAAAATTTTGAAAAGCTGTATTTATTCATATTTCTTACACCATTTCTTGCAACTTAGTCATCATGGTAAGTAGTATTGATATTACAAAATGAAAACTCTAGAATATTCAATGGACATTTTCTATTAGAACCATAACTTTATAAATATGTAGTAAGTAATTAAACTTTAAAAAAAATTTCAGCTGTTTCTATAAATTAAAACATTTGGAACCATATTTATTATTTTAAATTATAAAAGCAGTTTAAAATACCCATGTAGCTAGAAATCACCTACTGTATAAATTTCCCATTCATAATCGCTGATTTTGAACAAATAGATCTTATTTTAAAGATTTTTTAGAAGATAACTGACTTAATTTAGAATATAACAATAAATTTTGGTAAATTTCTGACATATTTAATCAAGTCTTTTATAAGTGAAAAGTAATCTTAAAACTTGGGTATTTACTAACGAGAATCTTATTTGCATTTATAGGGAATAGAAAGTCCAATTTATTAAATTAGAATATGATTTGAAATCATTTATCCTAGCTTGTAAACACTTCCGTTTACTATTCATATTGCATAATTGGATTCCAAATTTACTTTTAAATAAGCTAAAATTATCAAATAAACTAGAACAATAGTAAAAAGTGATATTATATCTGTTTTCTTGATCTTGCATAGGCTTATAAACGAATAAAGTGATAAATGGTTACCGAAAATGTTTATAATTATATGTGAAGCAAGGGTCTGAAAGAAATTTTATTTTTTATAGTTATTATTAATAATATTTATAGTGAAAAATTTATTTTTTAAGTTAATATATCTACGAAATACAATATCTTATATACTCCTCAAATGAACATTACTCTCCAAATAAAAAATTTATTTTTTAAGTTAATATTTAATATATCCACAACATACAACATCTTATATACTACCCGAATTAACATTATTTTTATAATTAATATTCAACATATCTACGAAATACAACATCTTACATACTCCTTAAATGAACATTATTTCACAAATAAAAAATTTATTTTTTAAGTCAATATTTAATATATCCACAACATACAAGATATTATATACTACCCAAATTAACATTATTTTTATAGTTAATATTCAATATATCTACGAAATAAAATATCTTAAATACTCCTCAAATGAACTTATTCCCCAAATACAACATTTATTTTTTAAGTTAATATTCAATATATCCACAACATACAAGATATTATATACTACCCAAATTAACATTATTTTTATAGTTAATATTCAATATATCTACGAAATACAACATCTTATATACTCCTCAAATGAACATTATTCCCAAATAAAAAATTTATTTTTTAAGTTAATATTCAATATATCTACGAAATACAACATCTCATATACTCCTCAAATGAACGTTACTCTCCAAATAAAAATTTATTTTTTAAGTTAATATTCAATGTATCCACAACATACAAGATATTATATACCACCTAAATTAACATTATTTTTATAATTAATATTCAATATATCTACAAAATACAACATCTTATATACTCCTCAAATGAACATTACTCTTCAAATAAAAAATTTATTTTATAGTTAATATTTAATATATCCACAACATACAAGATATTATATACTACCCAAATTAACATTATTTTTATAGTTAATAATCAATATATCCACGAAATACAACATCTTATATACTCCTCAATGAACATTACTCTCCAAATAAAAATTTTATTTTTTAAGTTAATATTCAATATATCCACAACATACAAGATATTATATACTACGCAAATTTACATTATTTTTATAATTAATATTCAATATTTCTACGAAATACAACATCTTATATACTCCTCAAATGAACGTTACTCTCCAAATAAAAATTTTATTTTATAGTTAATATTGAATATATCTACGAAATACAACATCTTATATACTCTTCAAATGAACATTATTCCCCAAATACAAAATTTATTTTTTAAGTTAATATTCAATGTATCCACAACATACAAGATATTATATACCACCCAAATTAACATTATTTTTATAATTAATATTCAATATATCTACGAAATACAATATGTTATATACTCCTCAAATGAACATTATTCCCCAAATAAAAATTTTATTTTATAGTTAATATTGAATATATCTACGAAATACAACATCTTATATACTCTTCAAATGAACATTATTCCCCAAATACAAAATTTATTTTTTAAGTTTATATTCAATGTATCCACAACATACAAGATATTATATACCACCCAAATTAACATTATTTTTTAAGTTAATATTCAATATATCCACAGCATACAAGATATTATATACTCCCAAATTAACATTATTTTTTAAGTTAAAATTCAATATATCCACAACATACAAGATATTATATACTCCCAAATTAACTTTATTTTTATAGTTAATATTCAATATATCCACAACATACAAGATATTATATACTCCTCAAATGAACGTTACTCTCCAAATAAAAATTTTATTTTATAGTTAATATTCAATATATCTACAAAATACAACATCTTATATACTAACCAAACGAAAATTACTCTCCAAATAAAAACTTAATTTTTATAGTTAATATTCAATTATATATATCCATAATACATCATTTTTCTTCCTAGAACCGCTAGCGACTGGCCATTTTGATCCTTGGAAATGGAGTAGCTTTAACAGTCACACATACCAATGCTAGGGCATGTAATGTCAGACTATTAAAGTATTGGAACGAGTATTGGATGGATGAACGAACAGATATGGCTCTATTAGATGAATGGAGCCATTTAAAAAGCAAAAGGATTGCGATAACCGATGTTCTAGAAAAAAATTTAGACTCATTTATATTTTAGTTTAATGTTCCTTTGGGTCATATGTAATGATTTTGGGTGTGATGCGTTGTAATGTAACAATTTTCCTAACTTAGTAGTAATTTTGTATTATTTGGAGAGTAATGTTTATTTGGCTAATATTTAAGTTGCTGTATATTGTGGATATATTAAATATATACTAAAAAAAAGTTTTTTTCATAACCCTGGGTCGCATTTCATAATAATCACTTTCGACAAACTTTTTGGTCATTCACCGAATAGAAAATACATAATTTTATCTTTATACATATTTTTTGTTGTTGAATATGGCATAGGTTGAAATATTTTATTCGTAAAGTAAAAAACTACCAAAAATACATTTTGACATTATATTTTGGATATTAAGTACAAGTTGATTATTATTTCTGCAGATACTTTACAAAGAACATTTATAAAGTAAACTATACATCATTTTATCATAATATTATAAATTCTATTCAAAACAATATTAAGTACAAGTTGATTATTATTTCTGCAGATACTGTACAAAAAAAATTATACAGAAGTAAACTATACATCATTTTATCATAATAATATAAATTCTATTTAGGACAATATTAAGCTATCCCAGTTATTCATTTTAATATGATATACTGATTTATCATGAGAAATTTAAAAATCACCACTTTTAACATAAAGGAATTCTTTATTAGTTTTTTTCACTTAAAACATTACTCTACATACAATAACAAAGAAATAACTGTCGAATTAATTATAAAATTTTTTAAGGAATAAGAAAAGATATCACTAGAATTATCGTATTTGCGGATGTATAAAAAGAATTATACTAGCAACAATATAAAGTTTTTAAAATTATCTATAATATATGAAATCTTAATTTAGTTACTTAGATTTTTAGTATCCTCAACTTTTTAATGCTAAAAGTATACAAGATTTGATTTCTTCTTTTTGAAACAACATATGGAAAGGTTAATTTTAATAATTTTATCTAGCTTTATTTTTGTTTAGTTTGAAATTAAGATTTGTTGATGCTTTCAAGGATTTCTTACCGTAATTTACAGCCACTAAGCACCATAATAAATTACATATTATTGCATAAAAGAATTTTTAGTCTATTAAATTATCACATGAATAAGTACATACAACCTACTTATTGCATTTTTTAGACTACTCTTCAAAGAAAGATTTATTAGAATACAGTGATAATTTTGATGTTAAAATAACTGTTAAAAAAGCTCAATTTAACTACAATAAGATTTACTTAATTAAAAAACACATTGTTGAGCTTAGTTATGATAAAGGTAAGGTTATAGGTTTATTGTTGAATTTTAATGTAACTGTATTCAAAATTGTACTATATACTTTGATAGAAAGGAATAGATAAACATTAATAAATGTATTTTATAAATTTTGACCTTTTTAAACATTCTAAAGTACTAATAATAAGTTAAAAATTAAATTATAAGGTTATCTAAAAGAACTGTATTATTATCTTCTCTTAAAACGTATTATATTATGCAATCTCTTTATAACGGTTATATTAATGTGAATTTTATATCTACTCACGGTTGAAATAAAATCATTTGTTTTTTGTTTCTTATAAATAAAATTGATTTTATAAAGCTATCCAACAACAGTAGCTTGTGTCGATTATTTATCTGGTAAACTTAAATTCATCTTAGCCTATTAAAAATGCACAATGAAAAATAATATTCAATTCGTATACATCGTATAAAAGAAGAAAATCTAATTTTTAGTTTTGGAAGATTACCATAATGATTTAGAATCTTTTATTAAGTAGTAAGATGTATCATGTTATACCATTATTTACTGGTAATAAATAAATTTATTACTAATATTTGCATTAATTTAAGAAAAACAGTGCAAATTATTAAAATTTCGTAATTTGGTGAATTTTTTAATAGAATGATTGTTGTAAGATACTGTTTAAAACTAATGTTAAGACTTGCAAATTCTTTTGAAATTTTAAAAATTATGCTGGTTTATTACTTGATATAATGTTGTTTTTAGATGATATATTATCAAGATATTCAGAAATTAAGCATTCCTTGTTGATTATTTCTTAAGGGTATTTGATGCTAATTGATTCTTTGAATTATAATAAAATATTGTTAAAATTAAAACAACACAACCAAGCCATCAAGGAGTTAAAGAAGTGATTTAAATACAAATTATTATATTACCACATTTTTTTCATTATTTTATTTAATAAAATTTTCCATCTTGTTGAGAATATCTGCATTTGTTTGAGTATAAATAATAATAGAAGCAAAATAATCAATGAATCCATTTATTAATAATATTTATATAAAATGAGTCGATAATATATTTTCTGATAATATTTATAGAAATATAGATTCAGTAGTAAATCCTCGGGAAAACAGAAATTAAAAATATTATGATCAAATGATAAATTGTTTTTAGTATTTTTATCTTAATAAAATTATCAGGTTAATTTTAAACATAAAATTCAGCTTTTTTTAATTTTATTAAAGGTTTTATTTTTAAAATAGTAACTAAAACACTTTTTATAAATTAAAATAAAATATTTAAGTTTATTGCTATTTAATTACATCTTAACTCTTTAATTAACTATAATAAAGCTACTTTCAAACAGTTATAACGTTTTATATCAAGTTATTCACTCACAACTGTTTTATTACATGGAATGAAACTTCAAAAATAGTTAACTAGTTTCCAGATGTAGAACCTTGGAATAAAGTAATTGCCAACAAAAATATCTTGCTTATTAGGATAATAAAAACGGATACTTTTTTTAAGAAATTTCTTTACTTCCAATAAAATTTTATAACAAGTAATTTGTACTGAAGAATATGAATGAGATATTATTGAGTTGAATTCTAATGCAATAATTTACCTTTTAATTTGAAAATGTAATATTTAGCAAAAAATAAGAATTCACTTTGATTTCAAATCAATCGAAGATTGTTAAATAAATTATATACAAAATTATAGATTCACAATATATTACAATAATAGAGGTACTTTTAGATCTTTCGATAAAAAAATCTTGTTGAGTATGTTAACTATTAAATATCATTATAAAATATATGAATCTTACCGGAAAAGATCCAATATCAAACATAATATCTAATTTTAAAGTGAAATTATATTCAAAATATTTTTTAACTTTTATATTGATCTGAAACATACAACTAAATATAGATTTACAATAATAAAAATTTAACCTTGTATTGTATGTAACTAAACATTTGGTAGGACTCCGTTTTTGGAAAATTTAAAGATCCCCCTTATGGTCAGAAACTTATGCACTAGAATTAATTGAAACTTACACGGACAAAATATTTAGTCGTTTGGAGACTTGGAACATTTTTCTTTTTCGATGTGGTTTAATCAGAAATAGTAGATATTGCACTAAATGTAACTTTAGAACATTAATGAGATTTGTTTAAAAACAAAATCAACTGATGTATATTTTTAAAATATGTACAAGTCCATGCACACATTCAGAGAATATAAAAGCGGGTTTTCCTTTCAATATAGGTTGTAAGTTGTATTAAGAAAGTGTCTATAGAGGATGTGGCACATTAACTCGAAATAAACCATAAAACCGTTTATTTCTATTGTAATTTGATAAGAGAAACAATCTTTACAAATGTGTAAATTTAAACGTTATAATATGACGACTCGATTTGAATATAACATCTAAGATAGTAGAAATTCAAGATAGTTTAGCTTTAAATCTTAATACAATAGGACTCGCCATACTATTAGGCAATGGTATGTAGGTCTTTTAGAACGGTTTTACACAAAAATGATTTCTAGTTGCGTTTGAAAATATAAATGCATGTACCATGTATAATTTTTTTACCAGGTACCATTATTGTAACAGAAGAATATAGAGCATATTTTAGAGCTTTAACAGATTTTAAAGGTTCGAATCATTAGACAGTCAATCACTCCTTTAATTTTGTAAACTCTTAGGATTCTAAAGTCCACACATAAGTGATGAAAAGTTTTTGGTCTGGTGTCAAGAGTTTTCTGAGAGTCAGACAAGGTGTTCATCAAAATAAGCATTTTGATTAATTAATCCAGTATATATGGGAATATAGAATCGAAAAACATAAACGTATTTACAAGCTGTTAATGTGTTTACAAATAAAAGACATTTTTTAATATTTCCAGCCTTTTTCTCTTTCTTCTATATTTTTAAAAAACGTCGTATAACGGAGTCATACTAAATATTTATAATGATAATACAGTAAACCCTCTGTATTTTTCGTTTTAATGTTTCGTGAAAAAATCCGTTAATTATAGAGAAACAAAAAGTATAGAATTTGAAATTTTACTTTTTTATTAAAAACTTCAACATCCCCTCCATTTCATTGCCTCTTTTCTTGATCTTGTGATCCACTT
>CAKKLC010007015.1:31308-44821 GCA_918559645.1 Ceratonova shasta | reverse complement strand
TCATATATATATATATATATATATATACCGGAGGCAGTACACATGAAGGCAATACAAGATGGAGGTGTCAGAATAGAACATGTTGAGGGTCCTGTGGTATTGAACGATGAGATGCTATTGATAACCCGAGTTGACCATTGCCACGATGCTAAACAGAAAAGATTGAAAGATTGAAAGTAACACAAGCGATTAAAAATAGAGCAAGGTATACTAGCAAGAGAGCTAATGACATCATAATTACCTAAATTTCTAAAATCGAAAACGATCGAACGATCGAACGATTAAAATAATGCCAAATATAGCAACAATGAGAGATTCAATTAAGAGGATAAGAAATAACTTGATGGGCTATAAGCCAAATATTCATCAAGATATCCCAGATTCCTTAAATCGCGACAACAGGGAGCATCTTTTTTTAAGATATGATAGCTGGAATAATGATCAAGAAAGAATAATAATTTTTAGTAACGAATACAAAACGAAATTTATTCATAATGTTGATACATTAGTAATAGATGGTACATTTAAATCCGCAGCACAAGGATTTTATCAGGTTTTAATAGTGCATGGAGTATTATTTGGAAAAACATACCCGCTTATACATATTTTAATGTCCGACAAATCTCAAAAATCTCATTCATGTGCCTTTGAGCAATGCAAAAAACTTTTTGCGATTAAACCCAAGGTAATTATAACAGATTTTGAAAAAGCTCTCATTAATAGCAGCAAACATGTTTTTAAAAATGTTTTATCATATGGATGCCTTTTTCATTTTGGACAAGGAATTTGGACCAGAATAAACGGAATGGGACTTTCTAAGCGTTATAAAACAGACCTTAGTTTTAAAAAGCCTATTAAGATGATGATTTGCCTATCCTTTGTTCCTATTGATGACGTCATCACTGGATACCAATCAATTAAGAAATTCATTTTTGAAACAAAAATTGTAGGCCTGGAAACCTTTATGACCTATTTAGAAAAAAATTATATTGGTATAGTCATTGGAAGTCCAGAAGATTATCAAAAGCCAGCATATGACATTGGGTTTTGGAATGTATATGACAGGGTAGTGTTAGGTCTTCCAAGGACTTCTAACAATGCCGAAGCTTAGAACAGAACCTTCAATTTGCGAACTGGTGTAGCAAATCCAAACGTTGCGCAATTTATCATGGATTTGTTGCGTGAGGAAGAATCTGACAGATTTAAATTAAAAAGAGCAATCGCTGGTAATTTTCAATTAGGAAAGAAGCACGAAAACAATAAAATTATTAGGGTTTGTGTTGAGAACTATCGGCATTTTAGCATACTTGCATATATTAACATTATAATGGGCCATTATAATTTTAAGTTTGAAGATGTTGATAATATTTAAAGAAATAAACTGATTTAATGGAAATTTTTATTTTTCTATTACATCTTTAATGCTTCGGTGAGTTTTTAGCTGAAATTTTTTGACATTTGCGGTTAGTTTTAAGTTAATATTTTTTGACATCTCGGCGAGTTTACGGCCGATATTTTCCAGGCGAGTTTACGGGCATCCGTTTTTAATTGAGTATTACAAGGATTATTGTATAAAAAGGTTCAAATTCATATCAAAAGTGCATCAAAAGTGCATCAAAAATACCAATTATTTCGATATACACGTTTGCAGTTATTTTAGATAATTAAAAAACTACAATTTAATAATCAGCAGTTATAATTATTCGTTGCAATAACATCATATAACTTCTGAGATATTCGATATTATAAGTAACCTTTTTGAAAAATCTAAATTAAGAGTAATCAAAATTTAAAGGTTGCTGCTTGTTAAGATTGAAAGTTCAGAAAATAGTGATCTAAAGTCGATATTTCAATTTTAAATGCTACAGCTCAACAAATTAATACAATAATAAAAGAGTTTTACTTATATGGAAATGATATATTTAAGGATTCTTGATAAGAAAAATAATACGTTTGTAATGAATGAACTACATCATTATCAGTAAACACAAATTTGGTAAATAAATCTTATTGCGTTATCAATTTTATTAGTAAAGTAACTAAAAAATGTTTTTATTCACTAATTTAAGATTGATTTCAATTTTTAAAATAATTTTTATTAAAATAATAATTAAAGAGAAACAATAAAATTAACAGACCGTATGATAGGGTATACTAGGTATAAAAAATAGTTTTAATTTGAGATTCTCAATAATCTTATGGATTTCATATTTTAAATATGGGAAAAAATAATTTTTAAAAATAATATCTAAAGAATAAAAAAAATTGATTGCAAAATATCTTCTAAATTATATAATACCACATTAATAAAACGTTTCAAAATTTAGATTAGGTAGAAAAGCTATGCATTAATGTGTTTAATTGAACATTTATATTCTTTATTTATTTATTAAATTAATTAATACTTCTTAAACTTTTTAATAGCACACAAAACTTTTATCATTATCCAGGATGAAATTTAAAAAATATTCAATTTTGGTATACCTTCTTACGCTTACTTAATCATTCACTATATTCCCAGTATTCTATAATAGTTTTAAATTATTTTTTTAATACTTAACTTAGATATTTTAAAATCTAAAAAGAAAGTTGGGTGTTTCACATATTTTAATTAACAAATTTATCAATTAATAGTAAAAAAATCTAAATAATTGTTTTTCACAAACCTTCAAGTCTCCTGAAAAGTTATTTAGATTTACAATTAAAATTTTCAATTATTATAAAAATCGTAATTAGTAAAACTTGTGAAATTTATTTTTTTTTATTTTGATGCAAGAAATTTTCTTAGCAAAAAACTTTATATTTGTTATCAAACAATTTTTGTATAAATTTCATTATATTCATTGTTTTTGGTAGAATTTTAACAAAAATTTACAAGTTTTAATATATTTATTCCGACAGAATATTAAAAATACAATTAAATGCAATTTATTTCAAAAATAAATAAACTATTCATCCTAATTTTCTTGAAAATAATTTAATCTTCAATTTTATAACCTACTATAAATTGGAAAACAGAAATTTATAATCTAATTTGAAATTCTAGATAATTAAAATAAAACTATAGTTAAACTAAATGTAACTAATGTTAAAATATAAAAATATTATAACTTTGATTTTTAAAACATCAAATTATTTATGGTAAATATTTCTAATAAAATACTAATTTTATACCAAAAAATCATTTTTTTATGACAAAAAAAATTTAGATAAAGGTATCGGAGAATTTAGTTTACTTTATTAAATAATTAAACCATTATATTTTATTTCAAAAGAAAATGATTTTTTATAGATGATATATATATATATATATGTATATATATTTATGATGATCCTAGAATGTAGTAATTTTCATTGGAAGTTTACACACAATCAACTTTTATTAAAAAGTATCTTTTTAAATTTATTAATTAATTTTACCAATAATTATTTTATTTTAATAGTTCTAATAAGAGAATCCATTAAATTTTAATGACAATTAAATCCTTTCACATTGTTGTTCTATAAATCTTTCTTATTTTAAAATTCATTCTTATATATAATTTTAATTAAAAAATCTTTAAATTTTTATTATATGAAGTAGAAATTGAAATAACAAAGTATTCTTATAATCCATTATATCATCAGCATAAATTAATAAAATTTTATAATCAATCATCATTAATATAATTATAATTTGATATATAGTGTTGTAAGATCAAAGAGAAAATTTTTATTTTAAAATTAATAAATATACAATTAAAAATATTTTTATTATAGTTCTATCCATATTTATTTTTTGTTAACGTTATGTTGATTTATAAATTTTAATTATAAATAAACATTAATATTGACGCAATCTTTTATAAACTATTATTAAAAAATTAAAAATATAAAAAACCAATTTTAATATTATTACTGAATATTTGTTATAATGATATTTATATATAATTTTTAATAATGATCTAATAAATATTAATATTTGATAAAGTAAAAAGGTTATTTAAAAATTAGAATCATTTTTAAAATGCAACCTAAAATTTTTAAGATTCTGTTACATTGTGTTTTTAAATAATCCTTAATTTACATGTAAATTGTTTTATTAAATTGTACATTTTATAAAAAAATGTTAATTTCAAAATTTATTCATCATCGAGATATAGTTGTATTAAAAATATTAAAAATATTAAAATTTGTTATGGTTTACGTTTATTGCACCATACTTACTTGTAATTTAAAATATAAATTTGTCTTAAGTAAATGAATATTTGATCATTTAATCATTTTAAATAACTAAATAACAATAAAAATATACCCTGGAATCTCGAATATAAGCCGCATTATGTATAAGTCGCACCTCGTAATTTAAAAAAATTTTTACTTTTTTTTCGTTAAAGTCGTATCTTATTTATGAGATTTTAGGGCGTTCATTTAAAAAATAGAAAAAAAATATAATTTTTTAAAAAAATCAGATATTCAGATATTAATGAAATTGTTGTTGCTTAAATATTTTCTTTAAAATTTAAATGATGTGTAGTAAAAATTAAATGATTCATTAATGACCTGGAAAGTATAAAATTGTTAATTCTTAAAAAATATTATCAACTAATTGTGATTTTATATATATTAAATATTGAATCACAACACATAATAAATAAAATAATATTTATTAAATTTTTATGTTAAAAATATATAATACAACTCAATAAATTCTTTAAATAAAATTTATGATTTAATAGCTTAAACTAAATAATATTTGATTAAAAAAAATAATTAACTAGATAAACTATAAACTATATACTTCTTTTAGTAGTTTATAATCATTTAAAAATTGAAGATATTTAAATGAATGATTAAAATTCTGAATCTTAATTCTAAAATGCACCCAAAAAAGATCTTAATTCTAAAATGCCTCAAAAATTAGTCTTAATTCTTAAATGTCCTCACAAATTATTAAAAGAATTTTGAAAAATTATAATATAAAAATACTAAAAATCTAAATAATTCATAGTTATAGTAATTTAATAAAAAAACCAATAAGTTGAATTACTTTTTGGAAATCCTTTAGACAGTCATTCTCCCACCACATAAAACAACTAAGGTAGTCATCTAATAAGTTTCCTTCTATTCCCATCATTTTTTTTGCCCTCAATTTTTGCATTTTACAGTAAAATTCTACGTATTGTGTGTGAACACCGTTAACGAGGTTAACAAAATTATGGGTATGATTAACAGTAAAATGGTTATAATCTAAACTTCTAAGATTGTTGTATGAAGTCAACTGATCTGTATGTATTATAGATCCGGGTAATACATAAGTTTTAATGATATTAAGCAGTGTTTCAGCTCTTCTGTCAGGAACTCTAACCATTACTCTTCTAGCAGTGACAAAGCTCGTATCTACCATTCCGAGAACCCATATTTCATTATCTGTGCGTCGTCCAACATGATATTTTGGTTTGTGTCGAAAAGGTGATTCATCAACATTCACGATTATATTTAAGCCTCCTATTCTAAGAAGAAATTTTGAAAAATACATTCTGCATAGAGTGCGCAATTCGGTATAAAATATTTGGATTTTTTTGATTTTACAATCAACTTCCGCTAAAACAGCGCAACATTGTATTTCTTGTGTAAATTTCCACACTATCTTCAGACAATCTTTTAATAATATTCTAAATTTTTTCTAGAAAGCTTGAATTAATATGCTTAAAGTCGTATTATGCTT
This sequence comes from Ceratonova shasta, assembly GCA_918559645.1. Classification (NCBI taxonomy): domain Eukaryota; kingdom Metazoa; phylum Cnidaria; class Myxozoa; order Bivalvulida; family Ceratomyxidae; genus Ceratonova; species Ceratonova shasta. Next base: position 39,114 of record CAKKLC010007015.1, on the reverse strand, counting down.
GATACATTCCTTGTTAACACGTTTAAATACATACTTATCTTCTATTTGTGTTTTATAGGTTTTTTTCATGTTAGAATTACAGTAATTGCATGTAATAGTTCTTTTTAATAGTCCAAAATTTGTCAAAAACTTTATTTGCACCTCTAATGGTGCATGCAAATTTGGTTCTAGGATTTCCGTGTAATATTTCATAAGTCAGTTAATGGGATTAATTTTTATATATTTTTAAATTAAATAAAAATTTGATTTAATCCTTATTTCTTTATATTACGATATAGAAAAAAATGAATGAAACTGAGGTTCCAGATTTTTTTTCTTTTACCAATTTTACAAGAATTTATTAAAATTAATAATATATAAATCAAAATTCCTATATATTTAAAAGGATTTCATAACAGCCTACTTTTTTATTTAAATAGAACAATTAAGAATTGATTCTAAAATTTAAATTTAATTTTTTAAAATAAATATAACTTTTTTTTTCTAGATATCAAAATAAATAATTATTAAACTTAGAAAACATTGAATTTTATTTCTTTTAACAGAATTCAATCTAGTTGTCTTATAATTATAAAATATAATCTTAAGTATTTAAAATTTAATAATACTATAAGAACCTTAAGATGTTTGAAGGCTAGATAGGTCTATATAAAACTTAATTTTAAAATTTCAAGACTCTAAAAGATGTAAAAAAAAATTTTGTACAAAATTTTGGTATACTTTTAAAAATTTATCATCTATAATTTTGAATAATAATTATTTCTTAATTGATTATAATCACTCATATATTATTGAATTTTATAAAGCAAGTTTATACTCTTGAAAACATTTAAAAATAATACAAAGAAATTAAAAGTACAAAAACTGTATTTAACTAACCTTTTTATTTAAATTATTCATTATCTATTAACTCATATATTAAACTCTAGTTATAACTAATTTTATTATTAAAAATCACTTTTTTCTATATAAAATAAAATTATAATTCATTAAATAATTCATTTTACAACCAATATATTTTTATAATAATAAGAGAATAAATGATCTATTTTAAATTGATTGATTTAAAATTAATTTTTCACAAAATTATTTAAAATATTATTTTTTATGAAAACATATTTTGTAAATATATTAAATCACTGAAAATATTATTCATGACTGATGAAGCAAATTTTAATTTTTTAAAAAATCATAGTAATAAAAAACAGTAACATGCTGGCTATTCAGCGTTTTATAAAAAAGGTAAAAAAAAAATAAAATCATTTTATTGATAACATGCTTTTTAAAAGCTTAAAACGCGTAGTTCTTCTTGTTTTGTACTCAAAGATAAACTTGATTAAATATTCGGAATACTGTTTTGTAATAGTCTACTCCTTTCCTGCAAGAACCTCGTCAAGTATCCCCATAGACCTTCAATTGTTTGAGTATGAATACTAGTATCTTCTGCATTGCTAAAATTAGAAGAATGATTAACACTTAGATGTTCAAAATCTAGATCATCCCTTAGTATCCAAGAATAAGGTTTCTATCGATCATTGATGTTGTTTGAACTCCGAAGCACATATTCTTTTATAATGTTTCTCTTAATTTCTGCAATTCTTTTCGCTACCGAAACAAAAAAGGTTTTTTTAACCTATTTCTTTTCCCTTTATATACCAGTATCCGTTTTTAAAGCGACCACGGTTATATTTGCGTTTTAAAATAAGACTTTCATTTATTACTATAATTTTACTTCCCCCTTCAGTATTGATCCCATAAAGTATTTTATTTTGTTTTTATCATGTAATGACAGATGGCTTCTCTATCAGTCTTAGCATAATCTGACACCTTTATTTTGTCTACCTCAAGTTCCTGAACTATACCTGACTAAGACGATCTTTTCATTTAGATATTTATAATAAAACAATTGTCTTCATTGAAACTTTGATATCTATAAAAAAAGCTAATTTTTCTAACGCTACACGATAGCCAACAAGATGTTTTCAACATCCAATAATAATCATCTTGTATGTTTTTTGTTTTGCATAGGTCATTGGGGTATCTTTACACTAATGACATAACATTGTGTTTGCATTGATACGCGATGGATTCAAGAAAATATTGGTATCATGCGGACTGGACATATTTCTAGAAATAGAAGATTCTTATATATTTAAGCTCCTTAATTCTCGATCTATGTATATAATCTTTTGACTTACAATTTCTTTCACAGATTTTTTTGTCATTTAATGTTAAAATTTACAAATTTTTAAAAACGCTGAATAAACAGCATGCACAAAAAAAATAGTAAAAATTTTAAAGAAAATGATTGATTTCTAAAACTATTTGTTTACTATTGAAGATTTTATAATATCAAATGAATACAAGTCTAAATTCATGTAATTATAATAGAATAATATATTATTTTTATTAATAAAGCTTTAAATTCAGTCCATAAAAATATTATTTTTTGTATGACCTTAATGGTTATCTGATATTATATAATGATAATTTGGTTAATATATTCTTTTTAAAACTCCTTTAATCGTAAAAGGAATGTTAGCATGAGATCATGGGCTATTTGTATATAGAATTTTCATATTTAGAACGTAATCAGAAGTTATTGCAACAATTCTATCGGTATTCTTTTTTTGATAGAGAAAACAAATGTTTCTAATAGTCTATCTACATTTCTATTATTCCTTACCCAATTATAGCATTCTTTAATTAATTTACACTTTAAAAGAATGATTAGTCTCAAGAATCTTTGATAAATTTCTAGATTTAAACCACTATGTTGTTCTTCTTTTACTTGGAAAAATTTATTTAGTAACATAAGCTATAACACAAAAATAGTTGCTTATTACATGACTATTAATATTAAAACTAATTCAATATCAAAAAAGTATATGGTGTAATAATACTTTTTATCAACTATAAAATCTTATTTAAATTAAGACTAGATAATTAATCAAAATCTATAGAAATTTATGATCCTTTCTGCTTTTCAAGAATTTTAACATGCATGAATAAACCTCTTTTTAATGAATTAAGAACCTTATTAACAAGAAATGATGTAGTTGAATAATAAATGAGTTGCTGCTATTTAATATAATCTATAAATTGGCAAAGAATTGAACCATGAGAATTCAATTTAAAAATACGTGTTTGTATAATTCTCTGTTGTTTATAACTCAAAAATGTCGTTTATTGACTATAACAATTAATTTATTGTTATCATTTCTGTAAGCTTTTTATCTTATTTATTGCTAAATTTGGTGTATCTTAAAAGTAATATAACTTAATGAATTCAAAACTGAAAATCTCCTAGTTATATAAATAATAACTATAAAATAAACCTCCAAAATATAATATGCAAATAGCATAATTTATATTTTTTATCTTATTTAACAAAAACTGATTCATACATTAATATTTAAACATTAGGAAAAATCAAAATATCAATACTATTAAATAATATTTTGGAGATAAAGATACAATACTTAATATTCAACGTAAAATGTTAAGAAATTAGTATAATAAGAATGTATAAATTATCGATTAATAAAATAATTTATATAATACATGAAGTTGATCTATACAACTATAATCAAAAAAATTATAGTGAAAGAGTATTTTGTTATTAGCGTATAATTTTCCGATTTTACATAATATTATTAATTTTTTTTAATTAAATAGAGATATATATATATATATAAATTCTTACTAAAGTAGATAATAATAATTTTTATTAAATCTTTAATGATTTATAAATCCACATATTTTAATGTTAAAATATTGAAATCAAAGTTATAGAAACATGGTACAATAATATTAATTTAAAACAAACTACTTAATTTACACTTTTTGAAATAAGAAAATTTGTAATAGAATCAATAATCAATTTTTCTTTTTAAAAATATTTCAAGACGCAATCCATAAGTTATGCCTAATTGTATATCTTTTTATACATATTCTATTTACAATAATATGGAATGATAATAGTACTAGGATTCAACATGATTTATAGTAATTCATAATCTAAGATCTTCTGCTCTTTTTAAAGTTATTTCGCAGGATCTTTGTATACTTAATTATATATTATATCAGGTTTGACTCATCCAGAATGACTTATGATGCTATTTGAGAAAAAAATAAATTAAAATAAACATTAAATATTTATGATTTTAAAATATTATTTATCAAAAATTCATAAAAATTCTAAACAGTAACTTAAAAAGATTAAAAAAAGTATCAAATAAGTCTTTTTATTGTAAAAATGTATTTAATTAAAACCTGAGAAGTATATACTGAGTAATAAATCTAAAAATGCTTTTTAATATATTTATTATTTAATAAAAAGGTGATTTTTAAAGTATTAATTAAAAATAATCTTTATCTGTTTCTTTATTATTCTAAGTTATATAGGGTTAAAATTAAAAGCATTGAATAGGAAAATTATTGATTTTAAAGGATTTTATTAGTTATAATTAAAATATAAATATTTATTGTAAATAAAATAAAACAATTTAAAAATTTGTTTCTAATAAGTTATATAATTAATTTATAACCTAAATAATATAATTACTTTAAATATCATTGCTATATAAACTATTAATTAAAGATAATCCTTGATGATTTTATTTTCTATTTCTGTTTATTTTGTGAGTATCTATTTTTATATTTTCATATATTTTCATTATTGTAAGTACATTTTCAATATATATCTATTGTTTATACTAAAAATAATTAAAACAATATATTGATTTAGATATATTTGGTTTCTTATGTATTTAAAACATTCTTTAAAGGTTTTTTCTAAATTTATTTTCTTAATCAAATATATATAAATAAATTATTTAATTTCCGTTATAAATATTAGGTTTTTTGGGAAAGTAATTTCTTTTTTTTTGTGAAAATGAAAGACGGTTTTCAAATAATGAACAAATACTTAATTAGAATAAATATTGGCTGTTCTAGAAAAACCCCTATCACCTGCTTTCAGATAGTAAAATAATTCCACGCTTATAAAAATTTTTGGAGCATGCAGGCACAAAACTAATCGAGGTAATTTTTGAGCTGTTCATTTAATTTTAGGTAAAGGTTTTACCGTCTAAAAAATTTTGCAGTGACCGGAGAAAATAATAATGAGATGGCACCAGGTCTGAAGAAAACCCTTGATGTAGCATTGTATCATATTCAAGCTGTAAAATCTATTAAGGAATTATCAAACTTGTGTGAGGTCTCAATTTTCATGGTAAAACACTACACCTTTTCTATTGATTAGTTCTAGCCTTTTCTGTTAAAGTCAATCATTCTGTTTGTTTATCTGATGACAGTAAACTACCGAAGTAATCATTTTGTTCTTCAAAATAAGCTAAAAAACTATTTCTTTTAAATCCCACCTAATATACAGCATCAAATTTTTTTTGGTGTATTGGATTTTGAAATGGTTTGAGCAGGATCATTTTTTTTGCTCAAAGATCTCTTGCGTTTGATTTTTTTGTATAAAACAAATTTTTTGTACCCAGTGATGATGCGCTGCTAAAATATAGCTTTTTGTAGACGTTGTAGAAGCCATTCGACGATGTCAATGCGACGAAACAGACTCCTCTCTCTGAGAACATGGGAAGCCACACATTGAGCTTTGAAAATATTTCAAGGCCTATCAAGTGGTTATAAGATTTTGAATTTAGTAAATTTAATTTCTATGTAATCTCAATTGTTGTTATTCACCGGTTCGCATCAACTAATGCCTTTATCATGTCTTTATCAACATCAATGGGTCACCCAAATGTGATGCATGTTCCACATTAAAATTGCCACAATGAAAATGTAGCCAATCAATTCTTATCTAAGCGTACCATCAGCACACCTTTTCAATGCAAATCGGCGAATTTTTTTCCTAACTTGAACATCATTTTGGCTGAACTTAACTTTTTGGGAAATTTTCGCACATTTTCAAAATCATGGCAGATTATGAGTTTTTAGAAAAAATAACAATTGATAATATTGATTAATTGTTCAAATTTGAACATATTTACATATTAAATGTAAATATTAAATGTAATAAATTTTTAAGAACTTAATAACTTCTTAAAACATCCAATATTTGTGAAATTTGTGGCACTGAAATGATTATTTATAAACATAATTGTAAAGATGGTTACATTTTTACACGCATAAAATGTTTAAAAAAAATCTATAAGAACATGTTCTTTTTTTAAAAATTCAAACCTTAGTTTAAAACAATACTTTCAATTATATTTTATTATACGAATGATATTTCCTGTTACAAAACAATAATGAAGTAATGTAATATTGCTAGTTCTCGAATAGTTTGTGATTTGTAGAATTTTTGTAAGGGATATTTATCTTAATTATTTTGACAAGAATAGAGAAATGATTGGGGGTTACAGTACTATTGTTAAAATCGATGAGACTAAACTTGTTCGTATAAAGTATGACTTTGGTAACTAACGAATTTTTTATTTAAGGGAGAATTCCGCAAACCAAGATTATTGAATCGTAGAAGGTATCGATGAGTTGGGAAATATGTTCATGGTACTCACTACTGTTAGATCCAGGAAATATTTGGAAAATAAAATTATGAATAATGTTGCTCCCTGTTCACTTATTCATACTGATGGATGGTGGGATATAATAGATTGGAAGATCTTGGATTTACACACTCTGTAGTCATCCATGATAGACACTTTATTGCAAATGACGGCACACAGACGCAAAAAATTGAAGCTACATGGGGTGCTTTTAAACGAAAATTTAGGAAAATAACAAATAAATCACAAGAAGCAGCGGAAAGGTAAATTGCAGAATACATTTTTAAAAGAAAGTTTTCAGAAAACCTTTTAAAAAATACAATAAATGCGAGTAATCAATAAAAAAATTTTGTTTAATTTAATATTATTTTTTCTAAAAATTCGATATCAGCCATGATTCCGAAATTGTACGAAAATTTCCCTATAAGTAAAGTTCAGCCCAGCATTTTTCCCCTTTCTGTAGTAAATCAGTAAGATATGTCGAAAATGCTTCTTGTCTTTCTCCATACTTAAAATGTTAAAAATTAAAAGCTAATGCGCAGAATTATTTGGAATTTTTTATTCTCAAGCCTTGCTATGTGAGTTCTCAAAAAATATAATATTTAAACCCTTTCAGTGTGAAGATGGGTGCCAAATAATCCGGTAATGGGGTTGTTTTGGGTGGGCTAAAAAAAATAAAAAAAAATGGTGCGTGGGTAAAAAAAGGCCGTTTTTGGAAAAAAAAGCCTTCTTTGAAATTTTTCCCAATTTTTTGAAAAAAACCAAAATTTTTTGTTGAGTAAAATTTTTTTCAATTTTTAATTTATTTTATAAATTTTTTTTTAATTTGTCTTGAGTTATTATATTATTTTTGATTAATTAAAACATTGACAATATTTATTGATTAACTAAAAAAAATTATAATATTAAAATGGTAAGAACAAGAAACTTCAAAATTATAGAAGAAGACTTCTTATATTCTAATGAAGATATAATGTCTATTAGATTCACATAGGAACTTCTCAGGCGTAATTGCAATACGCCCTAAGAAACTGTACGATTTTTTGCAAAATTGAACTTAATCAAAAACAAAACGATTTGCACTTCGTGTAACATCGATAAGTCTTTTGTTTTAAGGAAAAAAATCATGCAATCTACTTTTCTTTGGGTTTGCAAAAAGCCTTGCAGGAGGTACAGCCCCATAACCAAAGGATCGTTTTTCAGTGGGACTAATATACCTTGGTGTAACATAATCAAAATTTTTTAAAAATACTTGAAAAATGAAGAA
>CAKKLC010007015.1:1111-25495 GCA_918559645.1 Ceratonova shasta | reverse complement strand
TTGGCAAGCAATACTAAAATTGCTGAAATCTTTTCTCAAAAATTTAAAAAAAGCATACATCGACGGTCGATTAAAATTTTTATTGAATCAAAGAATAAAATTTTGGGTATGTTTGTTAAAAATTCAAGAATGAATGATTGTTATATGCCTGCAAAATATGCTTAAATAAACATTAAATTATATGAATGGGCATTAAATATTGAAACATTATGAGGAATTTATACCGATACAATTATTTTAGAAAAAGCAATTAAAGTCGCTACGGAAATTAACAATTTGGAATTCAAAGCGTCAAACGGATGGTTATTTAAATTCAAAAAAGCTCGTGGAATTAGTTGTAAAGCAATATGTGGAGCAGCATCAAAAAAATCTCAAGAAGATTATGTAGGAATATATGAAAGTATGTTGCAAAATATTAATTTATATTCAGGAGTTGATGTTTATAATTATTATGAAAATGGATAGTTCTTTAAAAAGTCGTATTTGACGGGAATTAACGGCTAAAAAGCGGAAAGTTAACAAGTACTATAAAGATAGATTGATTGTTCTGTTATGAACTAATTTATCAGGATCTACTAAATTACAACCATTTGTAATTGGAAAAGCAAAAAAAACCAGAGCATTTAAAAATTTTATCTATGAGGGGCTATGTGATTATAAGAACAATAATAGTGCATTGATGACTCAGCAGAAGTTTAGCAATTGGTTGCTCTCTTTTGATAGGATAATTTGATTAAGAAAAAAAAATATTTCTATTGTCAGACATCTGTTCTTCTCATAAGTTAACTTTTAATTTGGAAACATCAAACTTTTGTATTTGCCAAAAAATTCAACCTCAATAACGCAACCGCTTGATAGTGGAGTTTTTAAAAATCTCAAGGTAAAACATTTTTATCACCTTATATTTAATGTTTTCTCAAAAATGGATATGAATGTGCACTCAGACCAGGCATTTAAGTCATTAAATATTAAAGATGCTATTTTATATTAAGTTGGAGTTGGAATTAAGTAGTCAAGAAACAATTTCAAATTTTTAGGGTAAGGCTGGTTATACTATTAATGCAGTTAAAATTAAAGGTGAAGAAAAAGAAACTGACGAAGTGAAAAGATTAATTGAAGAACTCGGCAATCTAGATCCGGGGAATATTAATGAATTAATTGATGAACATGATGCTGAAAATAAGCATCTAATTTCAATTGCAGAGACAAAATGCATTGACTGTTTTAAACAAAACCTGAGAAAGAAATCCCGGAAGAGCAAATAGTGATAAGTGATTCGGAAATTAGTGATTTAGTATCGGATGAAAAAGAAAGCAATAAAGACTAAACCTTTAAGAAGGCCTACGAATCATTTCTAACTACAAAAAAATTTGTTATCAATGACAATTCTTTTGGTTCTTATGTATTTTCCTCGTTGAAAACTTTTGAGCAATATTTTAACATAATAAGAAACAAAAAAATTTTTTGATAATAACAGATTTATGTGTTAAAAGTTAATAATAAATGTTTTGTACATGGTTAATTATTTTTCTAGCATGATTTTCCCATTTTAAATTGGATTCCGGAATATTTTTTACCCTCCCATATTTTCACTGTGGGAAAATTTTGTCTCCTGAAAATGGAAATTTATAAGGGTCGACTGTATTTCAATTATAATAATACTCCAACAAACAGTACCAAACAAATTATTTTTTTATATTTTTAGAAAAAAAAACTAGATAAACATTAATTTATATAAATAAGTATTTAATGTGCTTAATTATTAATAAATATATTATAAAACTACTTGTTCCCTCGATTTATACAAGGTGGGCCATTTTTGACTGACGGTTTATAAATACGTATAACTTTTTAATTTTACAATATATTTCAAAAATTTTTTAAATTTTAGCTCAATTTAAATAGTTTGTGATTACTTAATTATGAAAAATTCTGTTTTTTTAATAATTGCCATTTTAATTTTTTACATAAAATAGTTCTTTATAGTATACTTTTTATAACTTTGTCAAGTATTGCGCTGTTAAATGTTATAATTTCATTAATAATCTTACTCTTCAAATTACAAATATTATTTAATTTATTGCAATAAACTCTCTCTTGTAAATATTCACACAGAAAAAATCTGGAAACGGAGGTTGCAAAAGAAAAGTTAAATTTTTAGAAATAATTTTTTCTTTAAAAAGTTCAGCAAAAGTTTTTATTGATGATTTAGCTATATGTGCTGTCGAACCATCTTGCTGAAACCATAATTGAATATTGAATTCTAAATCTATTGGCTGTGAAAAGTTCTATAAAAAATTCCAATATTCAAACCAGTTATGCTTTCAGCAATTTAATTTATTTTCGAAAAATATATAGCCCGATAATTTTTGTTGACATTACCCCACACCAAACTGTGCATTTTTTTTGTGTAGTAGTGTTTATTACAACAATCTCGGATTTTCTTTTCTCCAGATCCTGATTTTTGTTTATTTACAAACCCGTTTTAGTAAAGATGATCTTCATCGCTCATTATTAAATTTTTTTAAAAGTTGGAATCATTTTCAGCAAACTCAATAAATTTTGATACATATTGAAGCCTCTGTGGAGCATCGTTTATAAATAATTCTTGTGCTAATTTAATTTTATAGATGAAAAATGTTAAATCTTTTTTTAATATTCTTCTTAATGTTGTTCTCAAAAAATTTAGTTGAGAAGCCCGTCTTTTAGTTGATACCGTTGGATCAGATTAAACACTTTCTCAAACAGAAACTATAGCATATTCATTACGAACTCTTTTTATCGTATTATATTTGATCAAGTCACATACAGAACCATATTTTTCAAAACCGGCAATTAAATTGTAAATTGTGTTTGGACCTAGGCTTTTCTCTGTGTTGAAATGTTGACAATATTTTCTTTGTGTATTAATGATGGATCGTTTCGTTTTGAAATAAAATTTAACGATTATTCGTTCTTGTGTAGTATAGGAAGATATTTCAAATCGGAAAGTTGGATTATATTACGAAAATAAATTTGATATAATAGAGTGCGTTGAAAAGGTCCTAAGCCATAGAAACAACAACAATTATAAAAGCTTATAAATTTAAAACAAAATATCCAAAATATTTTTATTTTTTTTAATTATATAAAAGATAAATTTTATTAATGAATTATTCAAAAATAAAAAAAATTTATAAACAACTTTCAAAAATTTTTTTCTAAAAAGAATAGCATAATAAAAAAGTTATACGCATTTAAAAACCATCAGTCGAAAATGACCCACCCTGTATTTTGACTAAAAAAAGAAATTTTAATCTGATACAATAATTTTAAATTACATATTAAAACCTGTTTCACATAAATTAAGATCATTTTGGAAAGGTTTTAAAATTCTTATTTTTTAATTATTTTAATATGCTTATTTTATGCAGCTATTACGTAAAAATTTTATCAATATCTTAAATTTAATAAATTTTAAAAAATGATTATCAATTCGCTTATATATTTAGTATTAAAATAAATTTTATAGTTATTAATGTTAACTAAAAATATTTATATAATGTTATAAATGAAAATTACGCTTGCTTATTTTATTTTTATAGTCAAATCTTTGTGACGAAATTTAATAAAATTTTATTATTTGCTGACTTAATTCTTTAAATGGAATTTGGCAAAACTTGAATCAATAATAAAAATAATAACTGGGGTTATTTTTTTTCATTGTCGATTTTATGTTTTTTTAAATGATAAGCTTATTTATTTAATTTAAAAAAATTAATTAACGTATATATTTTTTTGGGCAGTTAAAAACGTAACCAAAAAAATTTATTATTAAAAAATCTAACCAAAAAAATTCATTATTAAAAAATCTAACCGAAAAATCAAACTATAAAATAAATATAATATAAAATAAAATATAATATAATAAAAGATATTAGTTTAATCTCTAAAGGCCCTTTTTCTTTTGACTGGTAATCTTCCTTTTTTCTCTTTTTGCTTGAAGAGATTGGAATTCTTATCTCACTAATTCTAAACTGGTAAGTGGAATTATGGGCGCATCATAAGATTTTTTCAGTTCCGTATTTAGATAATACTTGATATGTTAGGAACAATATTTTCTGTTAAAAAATAGAGAACTGCGCATATATGTTCAGAGGAAATTCCTAGATCAATAAATTTTCTACACTGGCAATTTTGCAAACTTATATTAAGTATATAAAGTTCATCCACAGAAAAAATATGATCATTTGATCTTTTATACTCACAAGCCTTCCTTTTTCAAGATTCTTTTTTGCAAATACAGCAGCATTTTTGACTAAGATCTCATCATAATTTTTTTTCTTCTAACGCTAAAAATGTCCATAATATAGTTATTTATTGCTATTAAAAAACTAGTAATGTCTTATTTTATGAATTTTTTAATAACTAAATTCATGAATTTAGCAGCGTTCAATGTAGTTTTTCCAAATCTAGGTAAAGCAAAATGCAAATTTTATCATCTAGTTTTATTCGAACTTATAAGATATTCAAAACATTATGGACTAATTTCTCTAATTGTATTTAAATAATTATTAAATTCTGCTATACTATAGCAATTTAATGAGCTTCAGTAATAATCTAATAATTTCTAATTTCCAATTTTTTAATTTTAATTTCAGTTTCTTTTCTGAACGTCTTGCACATGTGCTTTTTGACTTTGATGAATAATTTTATCACAAACATGGATCAATTCGTTGCCTCGGTTAGACATACTAATAGCTTTCTCTTCATTAAATGAAAAATTCTCATATAAGTTAATAATAAACCAACTCCAGCTCTCTGAATTTTAAGATTCAACTAAAGTTTTTTCAATCAATATTAATTGATTATTGGCATCTTGACATACAGCTGTTAAGAGAGCACATTTATTTTTACCTGATAAAAATTTGCCATCCATGCAAATGATTTTTCTAGCATTCTTATAAAAACTAACTTTAGCTTTTCATGCTAAATACAATTTCTGGAATTGGTTTGAATTAATTTTTTATGTAATTTTGTATAATCAGCAGACTAATTTATTTGATCGTTCAGTGATGACAAAAGCTCATAATTTAAATCACAGATCAAACGTTTTTAAGTTATAGTTGAAATGAGTTCAGCTCTTGCTTTATGATAAGAAATATTTATCTGATAAATCTGGAAGAATTCCTGCTTGAATTGAATTATACTAAATGAATTTATATTTTTCATCTTTTATAACTAAATCAAATATTGTATATGTGGATTGAACATTGATTTCTTCTTCACATGAGTGAAATAATGATAAATACTTAAATATGTAAAGACTTGTCTTTTAAACAAAATTTAGTACTACATTGAAATCACCAGAAATATTTTTGCACCAAATTTGCAATTTGAGATTATTTCTCCGTATAATAACATATTAAATTTTTCTTTCTAAAGCCTTGCTTGAAAACAGTGACATAAACTCATCCAAAGATGTAAATTCATCGCCAATAGAAAAATATTGAATTATACTAGGAGTGTCAATGTCGGATCTCATTTAAGGAGACTAATTAGAATTTTAAAATACGAATTTTTTTAATGATTTTTAATTATAAATTAAACTTTTTATTTTATTATATTCTTTTTTTTAATTTTATAGTTTAATTTTTGGTTAGATTTCTAAATAATGAAACTTTTTGGTTAGATTTTAAAATTTCGATTTTTTTTATTAGATTTTTAAATAATAAAATTTTTTGGATAGATTTTGAAATAATAAATTTTTTTGGTTTGATTTTTAAATAACATTTTTTTGTTTGATTTTAAATTTTCCCATTTTTTGATACTAAATTTTGTTAAATTTTAACTGAATAATTTTTTTTACAAATTAACACATGACTTATTATTAAAATACAATAAATTTACTTGTATCTATGAATGAACATAAAATATTTATCTGTTTGATAAGAATAAAAAGTGTATAGGAAATTAAAGCTTACTGAAGTTTTTGGAACGATCTTACTTAAAAATCTAGTTAGAATAAATGATTGAAAAAACCTTAAAGCTGAATTAAAAAGCACTTTGCTATATTCAATGCTGACATTTTAATTGGAGATACTGGTTGTTTTGTTGGGTTGGCTACATAAAAACCAGCTTTCTAAAAATTAAATAATATTGGTTCAAAGGAGGAATAATAAATAAATATTTCTAGATGAAAATTGATAAAAAATGAGCTAATAATTTTTTGATTGGATTTTATTAAATTATTAAAGAATCCCAATTTTATTTTATGGTGATAGAGTAATTGGATTTTGTGATCTGGTAATTCTTATTTGCAAAGTGAACAGTCACCAAGGAAGAAGAAAAGAGAAAAGACACAGGAAGTTGTTTATGTAGAGGTTTTAAAAAAATTTTGAATGGTATATGTGAAAATAGTCTAGAATAGAGTTAAAATAGTTGTTTAAGAAAATATACTTAATTTTAAGGAAGATAGATACAAAAAATACAAAAAAAAAGAATTTTAAAGTTAATTTAATTTTTGAATAGCACAAAATATTTATTATAGGATGGATTTTTTATAATATACTTTTTTTTTAGAGATAATTGTTAATAAGAAACATGTCAAAAGCATTAATATTAACCTTAATTAAAAATTTATGAAAGTAATGGATTAAATTATACATGTAGCATCTTCTTTAATTACTTTTTTATTATAAGGATACTGCTTTTAAAAAAAATGATAGAAAAAAGTTTAAAATATTATTAAATTAAAGGCCATGTTGAGATTTTTTACATTATGCCTTTATGGCTTATTTTTTACATAATCTAAACTCTTTATATAATTTTTATAGATCTGAAAAAATAATGTAATATAACAGCAATATTTTATCTTAATATCTATACTTCTTTGAATTATTTTATTTGTAATTTTAAAATTAGTTATTTTGTTTTTTTTTAATTTTTTTTATATGGTTTTATTGTGGTAAGAATAGAAAATAAAAATTACAAATAATGTTGATCTATTAGGAAATTATATTATTACATCATCATGAAAGTATTTAAAAGTAGAAATTTGATATATTTAACTAAATATCTCAAATTATAAAAAAGGCTTGATTTAATTATTTAGTGTAAAATATAGTTTTTGTGACAACAACTTTAATTGGTTAGCTTATATCTCTATTTATCTGCTTAACTTTTGAATTCAAAATTTAATTGGCATTAGGTAAATGGTTGAAATGTTAATACATAATTTATTTAATATTTTATTATATTTTACTATGGATTTCACAAATTTTATTAATATTTTCCATTTTCTTAAGGTTTAATTACTTTGTATCTAATTTAAAAATTAAAAAATTAACCAACATTATGATCTTCTATTTAAAAAAAAATTTTAGAATTATAGTCAGACCTCAGTTTTTGGATATTTCGAATTTTGAATATTTACTCGTTTTTTGCAATATTTCAATATTTTCGCAAAAAACATCAATAAAACATAAAACATGGCCAAACCTAAAAAAGTAAACAAATCACTCACTTTAAAACAAAAACCCAAATTCTGGAAAAAATAGAAAAAAAACACATAATCAAAAAGAACTTTCACTTTTCTATGAAGTTGATCAATCAATTATATCCAGAATTTTCAAAAATAATTTGAAATACATTAATCTTGATAATTTTATATAAGATAAGCATAATTTAATTGCTGGAAAACACGATAATCTGGAATTTCTTTTTGTAAAGCATGTTAAACATCTTATAGCTCAAAATTATCTAATATTTAAGGATATTATTATACAATCGGCATTAAAATAGTAAAAAGAAATGAATATTAAGAATTTTAAGGCTTCTTATGGATGGGTTGAGCGTTTTAAATATAGGAAGAATATTGGTAGCTATAAAGAGTCAGGTGAATCAAAGAAAGTCAACGAGAAAGTAGTCCAAATGTGGGAACAGGTACTCTTTATAGTCTTTTTTCTCGGTTTGACTTATCTGACATTTACAATGCGGATGAGACAGGGTTATTTTTTGAATTTTTACCATCAACCACATACAATGAGAAGGGTGCGTCAAATAAAACATAAAAAAAACAGCAAAACAAGAATTACTTTCTTGTTGTGTACAAATATAGCGGGAGACTTTAAAATGAAGCCATATTTAATCGAAAACTTAAAAAAACGGAGATGTTTGAGAGATATCAAGAATTTGCATGTAAAATATTTTGGAAACAAGTCCACTTGGATGATATCTTATATTTTTGATAAATTTCTAAAATATATAAATCTATATCAACGGAAAAAATAGAAGAAAGGGTGCTAAATTAAAGATAACTAAAACATTTCATAAAATATTGGATTCGGAAAAATTTGATATAATAGAAATTATTTTCCTTCGGCCAAATACCACAAGAATTTTTACAATTATTAGATAATAAAATAATCAGTAGTTTTAAATGTCTTTATAAAAAATATCTATTAAAATTATTAATCCAGAAATTTGAAATGAAAGAAAAAGTTAAAATAGATTTAAGAGAATCCACATTTTTAATAGAAAATTCGTTGGATTCTTTGCAGCCAAAAACAATTCAAAATTGCTTTAATAATGCAATTAAGAATGGTAAAGCGGAAGAAATTATCATGGAAAACGATTTTTGAGTAAAAGAAGAAGAAAACCTATTTACAGAAATAATTAATGATCCTACACTTTTAGATGAAATATATGTGTCAATGAAAAACGAAGATTTATTTGTAAGCACCAAACATTGAAAAACTTATAGACTCATATAAATAGTATTTTTATCTTAAAATACATCAGGATGAAAAAAGTGAGGAAAAAACAAATAAAATAAAAATAGAAGAAGCGGTCAAAGCATTGAGATTATTTAAAAAAACGAAAAGACAGATTTAAATGAATCAAAAAATATAAGAGAACTTGAAAAATCAATTTATGAAAAAGAAAAAAAAAGAGTAAACAGAAAACACTATTTGATTCAATTTTACAATAAATAATTAATTATCTTTAATTTTTTGTTTTATGCATGAACCTCCGTTTTCGCATATTATCTTAGAAAACCGATATATGCAAAAAACGGGGTCTCACTGTACAAGAGTATGAAGATTTATATTGAACTTTTATACATTGATATAGATAAATATACATATATATATATGTTCTTTTGTAGAATTATTTAAAAATTATGAATGTAGGATTTTTAAGTATTTAATTAAATAAATATAACCTTTATGAAAATTAAGTACCAATTATAAATAATAAAGATATATTTTAAAAATTTTATTTGTTTAAAATATTTTTTAAATATCTAAGTAATAAACATATTGAAATTTTTAAATAATTTAATCAAAATTAGATTCAACGAATAATATTTCCTTTTTGGTTATTAATGATAACTTTAAAAAAAAATTATAAATTATATTATACTTTTATTTGTAAAAGTAGTATAAAATATTTTACTAAATAATTAAATATATACATATTAATGAAATAGTAACTAATTTAGTTATAAGTAGCATTAAATTGATAATTAATTAAAAAAAATTGTTTGTAATTTACAATAAGGTATTATAATTTCAAAGAAGCAGAAAATAGTGGTTGTTTGAGTTTCAGAAGCACTAAACTTTTTAAATTTTAGTAATTTTTCTTTCGAAACAAAATTTATATAAAAACAAGTTTATAGTAGTTTGGTATTATTTTTACAAAGAAGTTATTAAGAATAAAATATTTAATTATTAATTTATTATTTTTAAATAAATATTGTATAATTTTAATTTAAAATTCTTCATTAAATAATTTTTTCCAAAATATACTGTGATTCTGGTTTTAAAATTTTAAAATATCATTTAATGCCCCAAGTTTAAGATTAATAAAGTATTTCTTTCTTCAATAATGTAAAATATGATTAATAAAATAATAATAAACAATTTAAAATGATATTTCTATATATTTAGAGGATTTTTATGAAGAAAAATTATAAATTTTAAATACATTTATCATTTTTAAACTCTTCTAAATTTTATTAAATACATATTTTGAGAATTTCAATAATTAAAAACCTAATTTTTTTTGTCAATAAAAAAATACATAAATAATTATTTTGGAAGTTTCAAGGAAACTAAATCAAATATTTCTAGTAGAATTTTATTTATTATTTTAATAAAAATTGAGTTTTAATAAATCTAAAATACAAAAATTTACTGAAAACAATAAATTAATAAATATTTTTATCAATCCAGAAATTTTAATAACACCAATAAGATAAAATTAAGATTTTAAAATATTCTATCGTATATAAAATAAGAAGATATTTGACAAATGTAAAGATTTAGATTTGAATATAATAAAAAAAATAATTATTCATACTAAGGCATAAATAGAATTGATATTTTACAAAAAAATTCTAAAAATAATTGAAATAAATTTTTAAAAATAAATAATGAATGATACAAAAAATTATTCTAAGTTATATTTTAATGGATCATGTGGGGTATATTACCTAAATAAGTATAAGATTGGATTTAGTTCCAATATACTAAAATTTAAAAAAGGAACCTAAAAATAAAATACGAAATTAAAAATTTTATTGAATAGTGAATATGTCGACAATCTTTATAAAAAAAATAATATTTTTGATTTATTTTAATAGGGTATTTTTCTATACCTCAATGAACATAAGCCCTGATGAATTACTAGCTTTAGTAACTGGCACTAATTCTCAAGTAGTAGAATTTTTTTATTAGAGATTGCCTTTAAAATATTCTTAACTTTTTTCTTTCATACTTTACCCTTATTAGAATCAAGCCTTTTGCAACAAATATTAATGAGTATGCATACCGTTGTATTAATACTGTAATAGATATAAATATTATACATATTTTATAAAAGATACATATTTTGTATGTTTCAAGATCAACCTGCAAAAATGTATTCACTTCTTGTATTTATTTTGCAAATTGGAGATTAAGAAATCAGGCTGTTGAAGATACTGGACTGTGAGAAGATGTAGGTTAGGCTTTTTTTAATGATTTGCAAAATAAATTTCTCCTTTATAATCGAAGGAATCCTTTTAAGCTTAGAGATGATGGAAATTCAGCCCTTTTCAAGAATCATAATTTTGTTATTAACCAAATATCACGCGGAACTTATGCCAAAGAACTAGGTATGGGTTTTGGGGATAGTTGAAAGTTATTTAAATATTATTTAGTAATCCTTTAACATTTACGGCTCGGGATTTCAACACTCTCATTCCAATTATCCATCAATATGTTAAATCGTTACCAATAATTGTGGATGATTATTGGGCTGCGTATAGAGGTATACAGAAGCAGTTAAATATGGGTCACTTGACTGTAATCATACCTGACCCTAATTAAATCCAGAAAAAGGATCTAATAAACAGTGTATTGAGAGTTTATGAGAACGTCTGAATTGTAAAGTTGCGGAAATTAGAGGCCTGCAGAGTAGTGCAATCAATAGATATCTGAACTAGTGGATATAGAGGTAAAATTTTACCACGACTAATCACAATGCAAATTTTTGATTTAATAAAATTAACTTAAACTTTTCATAGTATCTAATTTATTTTTATTTTTTTTAGATTTATAATTAGAATTAGTTTTTAAATTTAACAATTTTTTTTTTTCTTTTTAACCATAAGAGTTCAGAAAATTGACCTGATTCATTTTAATAATCACTAGAAAAAAATTAAAAGTCAAAAAACTTTTTAAATTTAAAAGAATAATTTTACGTTACATAACATATTGGATTTATTTTAAAATACAGTTAATATTTTTTTAATATCAAGTATGATCTTATATTTTTAGAAGATGTAAACTATGAAAGTTAAAACATATATTTTTGATTATTAATTAACACTAAGAAACAAAAGGAAATGTAAAGAAATTTTAATTATAGATTCAATCCCGAGTAATAATAAAAATACATTAATTCAAGTAATTTTATTTTTACTATAAAATTAAAATGTTAACAAAGAAAAAGTTGGTTATAAAGCATCTAAAATTATTTATCTTGTTTTGATTTAAATTCTATTAACATTTAATTAATATTTATAGAAATATTAATTGAAATGAGAAACAAATTTAAAAATAAAGAATTTAACCACCATATTTAATCAAGATTTTACAACAAACATTAATGTAACATTTTAATCATTTTGATCTTAATATGTAATAATAATAAAAAGGAAATCCAAGCTATGAACTATAATAATAATTTTTTAATTTTTTAAAATATCAAAAACAAGTATATTAATTGAAAGATATTATTTGAATTATTATAAAATCATTAATGAAACTAATCTATATAAAAAGAAATTTCTAGATATTTTGTTAAACAGTGACTAATGATGTGCAAACATTTTTATTTATTGTCTATAATAGAACTGAAATGAAATATAATAATTATTTATTAAATCTTGTTTCGTTGTATTTTTACTTTGGAATCATTCAAATCATATTATTAATATTTCTGTATCTAAAACATTAAATAATAAAAAACTAAATATTGAAGAACATCCGTATCTGTATCTGAATCCAAAATAATTTTGTATTTAAAAATTAAAGAAAGTGGATTTGAGATTATACTTAAGTAGTGTTTTTTAATTGTTTTATTGATAAAATAATGATTTAACTAGTAATATCTAATAAATATGTATTGAATTCAGATTTTAGAGACAAAATAAACTAAATATTTAATTTAAATTTAAATCCAGTAATAATTAATTTGAATAATAAAATGATGTTTTCCTTTAATAATAAAATACAATTTTTCATATTTTGTTGACATAAAGCATAACTAATTTCTATCGCTAACGTTTTCATATTAAATTTTATAATAATTTATATTAATAAAATCCATAAAAAAAGACTATGATTTACTTTATAATTCTTATATTACAATTTTTAGTTTAATCAATAAAGTTGAAAAGAAAAGTAGATGTACTATTTATAATTATTATGTTGTTAGAAGAACTTTGGTGGTTATAATCAACATAAACTTTTTGAAATCATTTGAAAACGAACACTTGGAGAATTTACAATAAAAAAATCATAAAAGTGTTTAAAAAAAGATTGAAAAATAAGTAAACTAAGAATTTTAGACTAAGAAAAACGAAAAATTGATGTTTGCTTAGTATATAAAAGATCAAATAAAAAGTATAGATAAGGACAACTAGATATATATAAATATATATGACTCAATAACAATTTTTTTTGTTTCAATAAAAAATAGTAAACCATTATTGAATAAAAATTATTTATTTAAATGTTACAACATTTTGATCTCTTATGATAATTAAAATAAATAAGTTATATTTCTGATAAATTTATTTTATACCTCCAGGGTAATGTAAAATTAAGCTTCTAAAAAAATCTCAAAGAAGCCAAGATTAATAGTTATACGACTTAAAGATGAAGATTTTTATATAAATTTGATTCAAATTTTTTTATCGTATCTTTATTTTATTAAGTTAATATTTCATAAAATATTTTTTCTCCGTTTTTACCATTTTAAAATTTAATGAAGCAAAAATTAGTGAAATCCTAATTAAGGATTTATTAAAAATCTTTATACATTACAATGCAAAATTTGCGTCTAAAATTATATATTGATTTATGAAGTATCAGGCCCAAAATCGTTAAATCTATGAGAAATTTTAAATAAAATTATTTGATGTGTGACCTAAAATATAAAATTTAGTAATAAAACATACAATTTATAGCAAAAAGGGTACTAACAACACACTCAAAGTTTTCAGATACAAAGTACATTCTTTTAAACATTTTTAAAGTACCAGAAATAATTTTTTGTAATTTTAAAATAGTTTGAACCAACAAACTTATCAATAAATATCAGATGTTAGTAGTTATTTTTATAAGAAATATCTAAGCTTATGAATAATCATAAAACAACAACTAACCATAATTATTCATACTTTTATTAGTTAAATAAATAATTTTAATCCTAATTGATGAACTTTAACTAAGCAAATAAAAAATATTTTAAGTCCTATAATAGAAAATAATTTATTTAAATTTGCTTTTATTTATAACTTAATAGATATTAAAACCGTATTTTTGCACTTTATAAATTAAATTAGATTAGCTAGTAAACTAAAACTTATTTTACATGTATTGGTTATTTAATGCTTATATTTAAACTAAAAAATTGGTTTTAACTACCTTATCCACTTCATTATATAAATGCGATGATTTCCCATAAAAAACAATACAACGAAAAAGCAAAAGATTATTAAATAATTTCATAAATAGTCATGAGATATAAACGCATTTACCAAAGCTTCTAATAATTCTCTAGTGAATTTTACTGACATTTTTTATCTATAAATATTAAATATCAGGAATTATTAAGCAATTTAATTAGTCATAAATAAAACTAGGTATCTTATTATTATCTAAATATTTAGTTTTCATAAACAATATTAATATTCAAAAATGTTTATGAATTAAATATTGTATATTTTAAAATATTTTTTTACTTAATTGAATTATACTTATTTTAACAAGAAAACGGGTTGATAATAATTTTATTAATATTTTTATAATAAAACCGAATTGACTAATAGCATCATATAAATAATTTATTAATTGGTTTTAATATATTAACGTTATTATAGTTGATATTTCATTTAAATAAAAATATAAGTTCAAAAATTTATATAAAAAAATCATAATATTTTGTCAATTATATCAATTTTTTTAATTTTTTTCTATTGTAATATTTATATATTGATTTATGTTGCTATTTTTTAAGTTAATTCTTTGTTAATAGCGTTCAATTATAATTCTTTTAATTTTTATCAAATAGCAATATAATAAAAGTTACTATTGCATAGAATAGCTTAGCGAAGTTCAATATAATTTATTTTTATTTTTATTGATTAAATAAAGAAAGTATCTAAAAAGAATGCCTTTGAATCTAAATTTAACTTATTAAAATATATTTATCTAATATATTTAGGAATTAATTAATATTCTTTGATATGCTAAAAAATAAAGTTTTATTTAAGTTTAAAGGTCAGATTATTTAAGTTACTTATAAATATATGATAAATTTTCATTTTTCAAATAGGTGTTTTTGGGATTATTTATTAAATTTGGTTCATAACATGTAAAAAAAAAGTTACATTTACATCTAATACTATTTTATTAATTTAATAAATATAATATTTTTGAATTTTATTAATTATATAATTAATTATTTATTAAATTTATCACATAATCTGATTATTTTATAAACCATACTGGTGAATAGCATATATATCTGATATGGGAGTAAATATTAATTTTTTTAGTTATACGAGAATATAATTTCTTTATTAATGTATTTTAAATATGAAAAAGATATAAAAATCAGGTTTTTCCATAAGTCCTTGTATTTTTTTATGATCAGGTAGAATTATTTATAAAAATAAAAATAAATAATTATTGTTATCATTTTAATGATCTAGATATATCATATATTATTTCTTCACATCTCAATTAGTTATTTTCGATTTTTATTTGTAAAAGCTTAGTTTTATGAAACAAAAAATAAAACTATATATTTTATTTTATTCGTTAAATTTATGTAAATTTTTCAAATAAGAAAATTTTGTAAAGAACTGAAAATATGGTATACCTGTGGTGCGATTTGAGAAAAATATTATGATTTAGGGAGATGATTTAAATATATTCAATTTCATTTTTCCATCCTTATTTCAAAACGTGTACCCGAGCGTTCTCCTAATAAATTAGTACCATTCTATAATTAAAAAGGCCCAGTTATGTTGAAATGAGTTAAAACTTTAATCATAATTACTAAACAAAATAATTTTCAGCTTTTTACATATTCCTAAAAATACAACAGTTCATAATGAGTCAAGCTTTTATATAGACAATTTGCATAAAATTGTATCTAGAACACGTTTTTTCTCGAGTTTTTATATTTTCGTCGATTTTCAAATAAAATAAAAAAAAAAGTTTATTCAAACAAATCCAATTGTAATAATATCAGTAACTCTAAAGCGCTATATTTCATTTATAGGTTTGCTTTTCGAAACAACACTGCAATTCCTCAATCCAAATGCAAAAATTCTGTTGCTGTTGATTTGAATTAGTTCCTCGTCTTTCTTCATGAAAAATATTTGTTTGCTTAACATTTCTTTCACTAAAAAAGGACTTTCAAGTCTAGGGTAAAGTAATCCTATTCTTTCTTGGGGTTTTACATGAATATATACTTTTTGGCCAACATTTATTTTTCTTCTTTTTACTGCTATTTTAGCATTCCTTTATCTCTAACTTCTATTTTTCATTTTAGTCGTTTGCATTTTCCTAATTTCTCGAACATCTTCATACTAACCTATTTTAGATGATTGCTTTGTTCTCATCTCCTTAACTGTAAATGATTGGAAGGGTGTATATCCCGTAGCTCTAGAAATTATCGTTTGCATTCCCATAAGTGATAATTATAATGCTTGCTCCAATATATTGCTAGTCATTTTTTTTCTACTAGCAGACATCGAATTCTTTCTTTATGTGTCTTGTTTACTTTGTCTATATGCCATTAGACTGGGATGATACGTTGTTGTTCTTGCCTTCTTAATTACATATTTCTTACAAAAGTCTGCAACTACTCAAGATTCAAACTGTGTTGCTTGATCAGATTTAATAATTTTTGGAACGCAGAATGACTTATTATTTTTCATAAACATTTAAATACAAATTTTCAGGACTGTGTAATATTTAGAAATAGTTCCACTCATCTACTTAATTTCTCTACCAGCTATAAACAAAACTCCATTTTTATTATCCAAGATAGGTAATGGTCCAACAAAATCTACTGAACACTAATTAAATAATATAGTATTCGCCATATTTACTAGTTCGGCATGCTAAATTGGTTTGCATTTATTCATAATACATGTCTCACAGTTCTAAGTATACTCAAAAATGTTTCGTTGCCTTTATGGTCAGAAATAATTTTAAAATATCATTTCGAAACATTTTACAAATCCGAAACGACCTAATTCATTATAATAGTGACGAAGGACATTAACAGCATTCTCTTTGCCAATACTAATACTATTTCCTTTTTCGAACGTATGATATAACCTTTTGTTTCGTACACTATGAGAGTTCTTATGCTGCTACCAAATTGTAACAAGAATTTGCTAATCATTGCATTCTATAGCGTTTTTTAAAAATAACCTTTATTTTTTCTAATATTTTGTTTTCTTTAGATAATCTTCAAATAACTTTATAATTATTATCTATTTTTAACACTGTCAGTTGTTCACATTTAATCTCCGACTCCTTAAAAATGTTTAATGCCTGCTCTTAGAAATGGGCTGGCAACTTCCTCACTTGATTAACTACTTTCCATCCATTTGTTTCAGCAATCATCTTGAAATATTCTAAAAATTCTTCAAAATTATCTTATACGGTCTCATATACTAGGTCACTTTTAACACCATATGTTGGGCTATACTCAATTAATATTTGTGTATTTCCGAACCACCACAACAAACTCATTTAATCGTTTTCTTTATTGGACATTATATTCTTAAATAAACAGAATTAAGTATTCAGAACGTTTTTTGAGAGAAAGACGCTGCATTTTTCTGATAATATACTTTAGATTTGAACCACAGACCTTCAATTTTTTGAAAAAGTAATGTTCAATTAGATTAATCAATATTGTTTACGCTATAGGTTACAGATGAATGTTGTATTTATGGCATTTAACTCAATTATTTTGCTTAAGCCTTCCATTTATGCGTAATAATGTGTGCCCGTTAAACACATTATTGATGATTACAAGCCTAATCGTCTCAAAATTACGATTGAGTATTCGTAATGTAAAACATTACGCGTTCTGGCTCTACATTCCACCAATATTCTACTGTTCATTACCATTTCTTACTTTGTTATATTTTCTACATATAAACAAGCATTCATCAGCTACTTCAATTTTAGCTACTCCATTTTCATCTCTTCCTGCAATTTTTTCACTATTAAAGCATAAGTAGTGTCAGATATTTTTTTTTTGCGAAATTAAATAGTTAACTGACTTTTACTTTGTTTCTAAAGCTCAAAAGGAAGGTTAGTTATGCCTTTATATTTAATGTTTTTGTTAATAATATCTAAAATTTCTTTAAATGTATAGTATAAATTTTCAAAAAACTTGATTTTCTAATTGAAGCGCTATATGAACAAGGTCTGGTATATCTCCAAACATATCCACGCAAGTACTTTTTATTATTGGTATAATTACAAAAACACCTATCGTACTAGTTTTTGTAATGTTTTATGTTTTCAATCAATTCCAAAATTACCATTAATTAAATTGCAAGTTCAGTTTTTCCAAATTTTAATATAAAAAATAATCATTAAATAATATAATTATTATTTACTTATTAGATTTTATTATATCATCTTGTACTATTTTCTACTTTTTGAAGCTTTTGGCATGCTTGGGAATATTTTTAATTTATTTAAAAACCGAGAAAAATGAATTTTTATCAAATTGTCTTTTTAAACTTTATTCCTATTTATCGAGTAAAAGTTTGTGTTGATTGATGCTCAAACATTCCCTTGTACATGATGTGTTAAGGTGAAGAACTTATAATCACCCCTGTATTAACAACGCCTAAAAAATGATTTTTACGTTCATAAAGCAATAATGATTGGAATATTAATATGCACTATTACACGTTCATTTATATAAACTTTTGTGAAACCCATACTTTTCAAGTTGGTTTCTTTCAAAATTCTTTTAAATACCTGTAATCAGACGAAGGAAAAATATTTAGTGTGTGTCCTAACTTCTGTGCTATTATTTTTTGATCTTCATCAATAGCAACCTTAATTTTATAACTTATAATCCTTGGTGATTTAGCTAATCTTTGTTAACCTTTATTAAAAATATTTCCAGGGAAGAATATTTTTTTTACTCTCATTTGAGCCATTCTTAGTTTAATTGTATCTTTCCCTATTCTATTATATATTTTTAGCTGCTATTAATACATTATTCCAAATTGAAACTCATAAAGTACATTACACTTCAAAATTACTTTATTTAACTTGATTGACATTATTTTTTTAGATTTGAATACAAGAATAAAACATATAATGTTTTGAAAATGCTGAGCGACGTAACTTTGTATAATAAAAATCAAAGATATACTATAAAATCTTTAGTTAATAAATAGTAATGGAATTTAGCTAACGCAAGAAACCAAGCCTAATATTTTTTCAATAATCTAATATTATTTGTATTTTCTTAAATTATATTGAAGGATTTTAATTAGTAACTAATAAAAAATAAATAAATGTATGTGTATATGTATAAATATATATATGTATTCAAAATTTTTCCTTAAAAATATTAGTTTCTATATTAAAATAATTAATTAAAGTAATTGATCTAATTTGATGTTTGAACATAATCGAAATGTCAAGCATGTCAAAATTTAGAGAAATCAATATTATTTTTATTACAAAAAAAAAGATATAGAGAAATTGTAAAATATGAATATTTTTAAATTTTATGAGATAAAATAAAACCTGAACTAAGGTCAAATTATTTGTTTAAATATACTGATAAATTAATTACAAGATATATTTAATTCCAAGTTATTATTAATTTTGCAAATATCTCAGTTGATCTGAAATGAATCTTAATACTAAAGTTTTTATGTATTTTTAAAATAAATAAAAAAAATTTTATTAAAAAAATAAACATTATTAAATATATTTTTGAAATTCAAAAATATAAAATTTTTTGGATACACTTAATGTTGCAGCAAAATATAACAAGTTTTGATTAATAGTATCATTCTTTTCTTAATTTAATTAAAATTTTTTAATGTTTTATGATTAATATTGAATTTAACATTATTAGAGTTCAAATTTTTTTTGTCCAAGGTTTAATAAGTCTTTAGTTATACAAGTATAGATAATGTATTTATTGTTACTACTTTTAATTTTTAGCACATATTTTGTTTAAATATGCAATTAATTTATAATTTCTTTAAAAATCAATTAAAATATATGCATGTTTTGTAGCTTTTGTATATTTTTTGAATATTTCGAATATTTTGAATATGTATAATAGACAACTTCAGTGAATACAGTCAATAATATAAATTAAACGAAATTTACCAAACACAATTCTAAAATATATAACTTTGAATTATTATATTTAAAAACATAAACTGCAAGAAGTTTATAATTATAAGCAATTACATATTTCAATTAATTATTATACTTCATTTTTTACTTAAATAATGAAATTTTATTAAAACCAGTCTTTTAATCTTGAATGTTTTCTCTCCAGTATATTTTCAAAATTATTTAAGATTTAAATACTTGAAATCTTGAATAGTTATAACTTAACTTATTATGAACAAAATATTAAATTATTTTATTTTAACTTGATTATAAAAAATAGTAGTTCATTTTTAACAATACTCATTTTATAGTTATCTTTAATTTATAATAATAAAATTATTTCAAGGTGTAATATAGATATTATTTGAGCATATGATAGAATATAGATTAAAAATTCACAAAACAATAAAATTTATTTCAAATAAAATAAAAAAAATTTTGATTTGCTTTATTATTAATTAAAGATAAATAAAAGTTATTTAAATTAATTGATAGTTCCATTCTTACATTATTACTAGTAAAAATAAAACAATTATTTTTATTAGAAAAAATTATAAATATTTATTTTCGTTATATAAATCATTTATTAAAAATCAAAATTATAATAAATTTTTAATAATTGAAAAAGTTATGTAATTTTTAGGAATTTAATTTTTTTGTATTTTTGATAAAGGATCTGTTTTATATTTAGCATTATTCTATTTTTCATAATTATTTTAAAGATGTATTCATTAAGATAGATTATTTTTATCTTATTACTATAATTATCCTAATATTTTATTATTTAAATATTTCTTTGCTATAATAGAATAATTATAGAACTATTAATTATTATTTAGCTTTTTTAAAAGACAACATCTTTTTTTCCTGTTTTTAAAATAATATGGTTAAAATTTTATATAATTTTAAATAATATAAATAGATGAATCCAGTGAGATTTTTTTACTTAAAATCATTGTATTGAAAGAAATTATTTCAATAAAATTCAAATTTAGCCCGGTTACTAATTAATAATTAAATAAAACATATTTTTATTTAATAAAAACATTCTTATAATAAAAAAAGTTCCCTTTTTCAAATAAAGATCTTTAATAATAGCGTTTTTTTTCTAAATAAAATTTAAGTTAAAATTTTAAATATTCTATAAAGATTTATTTATTATTTATTTTTATACAAAAGACTAATTATTTTCAAAAAAGATTTTACAAACTATTATACAAGCTAAAAAAATGATTTATAATTGTAAGTATGCTGTCAACCTTAGTTAATTCAAATCTTAATTTAGCAAAATTATAATAAAAATTAGATATATTTTTATATATATTAGAATAAAACTTTAATTTAATTTAATTTTGCATATTCATATTTGTATATTTTATTATTTGTATCTAATTTTTGAACTTGGAGATAAACGAAATTTTTAAAAACACTATTCAACATAAATTAATAATTATGTTACAACAAAACCTAATCTCAATCTGTTTTTATGATAAAAAAAATGTTACATATTTAGAATTATTATTATTAAAAATTCCTAAAATTTTTTTCAAACTCAGTATTAACCTTTAATTTTCTATTTTGTTATTTATTTTACATTTTAGATCAATGCAACAGCTTAAATCTAAAAAAAAATGATTATATTTCCCTTTATATAATTTTCTCGTTTTTATTTATAGTTATGATTAAATTATTCAAGTATTGATAATTTTATTTATTTCTTTAATCGGTTAATTATTCTTCCACTTAAATGAAATTTTTTTTTAATTTTTCTTAGTTGTAAACTTTTTTTTTATAGATTTACCCTAATCCCAGAGTGTTTTAATATTAATAAATTACCCTAATTTGTATTATAGTTGGTTTAATTACTTTTTATAACGATTTTACAATTATGCAATCTTGGAGGGAAAATTTTTTTTTGTATCAACATTTTTATGTATCTAATGATATGCAACATTATTTAATAGTAAAATATTTTCTAATTTTTTATTCTAAAAATATTACAAATATTAATAAAGAATTTTTGATATTCTCAAAAATTAAATGTATTTTTATCTTGTTTTAGATAAAGCAACTATAATTTTCATTAATTTTTAATATCAAAGAACAACTATTTACTATTTGCGATGGCCCCTCAATGAGGGGGCAAAATTTTTTTATTAAATTTGATATAATTTAATTTAAAAAATTAAACAAAATTTTAAAAAAATAAAAACAATTTAATAAAATATAAATTAAAGAAAAACTAGATTTTATTAGCATTAATTACAATACTACTACCAAAAGCTTAACATAAAACACGCCAATTAATGTAATAGCTTATTGGTAATAAAACAATACCAGAAGCAACATTCGCATTTTGTCTTTGCTTTGATCTTATTCCTAACGATTACATGGGCTAATGTTGCCAACGCCAAATGCATTGAGAAAACGGAAAAAATTCTCCTGGCTTTAATAAGAGAAGGTGGTGTTCGACAAGAATATGTAGAAAAACCACAATTTCTTTAGTTGCGCAAACATTTTTGAGAACACAAAAAGTCCTATTAATGACTGCTTGCATATCCTGTACTTAAAAGCATTGTAAATTACGACGCATAAATAACCTTTAAAGTTGGGTATTAGGAGGATCACGTACGTAACTTCATTAATAAAGCCTTAGACTGTATTGATAATTTGGAAGATACTGAAAGTTTTGTCCCTTGCGAGGTATTGATGATAACGTAGAAGTCTACCATACACATTTGGTCACTAGAAGACATGAAATGGGTAGAATTCATCAAAGGAGAAAGAAATTTGATACTGGGGGCTATTAGTAGGACAAAAAAAAGAATGCGTTGTACTTTGACCTATAACAGGAGGAGACTAGATTGTTAATCGTTTATTTCCAAGAAAGTAAAATTGGGTAAAACCATAATAAGTGATTCGTGGGAAAGCTATAGAAATATTAATCTTTTGGGATATCAACACTTCTCTTTGAATGATTCAATTGAGTTCGTTAATGGTAAGAACAGGAACTATCACAGTAAAAAAAAACGGGCTTGTAGATAGTTAAAGGAGAAATTACCGCAAGTTAATAGTTTTGATCTGTTGAAAAAAACATTTAAATCGTATGGATTTTGAGTATAACTATAAGTAAAAAAATTTAAGTGAGAAATTCAATTTTTAGTTAGAACTTAATAAATTATAAGCTTTTTTTACTACATTTTAAAATTTTTTTTTCAAAATTTAAATAATTAATTTATTTAATTTTTATTTGCTACCACCCCTCCCATAAAGATAGTCTTACCATTTATTTTTTAAATAAAAAGGTTCTATAATATTTTAGATTGTAGGATAGTGAAATCTAACTTAAAATTAATACAAGAAAGCTGTAAAACATTCAAAAATATTTTTCTACGTGTAATTTATTGTTATTTTTCGGAGATTCAGATACATATTCGGTTTCAGCTATAAATATGAAATTCTAAAATCGATTTATATTCATAAATTTTTCCAAAAGCATTTTAATATTTCAAAATTAAATATTTTTTAATTGGAAGATACATTCACTATTCTTTTATTACCCAAAGACTATGAAGTGGTTTATTTTGTAAATTAATGAGAAAGAATAATATAATAAAATAAGAATAAACAACTAAATGATTATTGTGATAAACATTCTAAAATTAAACTTATTTACTTGTTCTTTTAAAATATCAGTTATTTTATTTAGTTACTGGTAACTTACCTTAATGATATTTAATTTAAAAATTAATCTTTAGAACAGATTTTTATATTTTTATACATTTTAGATTGTATCTTTAGGATTTTTAAAATATTTAAAAACCGAGGAATGGAATAAATAATAATTAGGCCGCTTTCTTAGTTATAAATTTATTAAAATTGGTTGCTAAAGTTCTTTTTGATTGTTAAATTAAATAAAAATATTTTAGCAGGCTAAAATAATTTGAAAAGTGATTAAAAACAATTATAATTTGTAAGGTTGTAAATAAACAGTTGCCGTTTTAGAATTAAGGTTCCCAAATTTGTAAACAAAATATGATGAAATAAAATAAATATTATTAACCTTTTAAATAATGCCAAAAATATATATGAGAAACTCTAAACTGATATATTCATTGTAGTATCCATAGTAATATTAATCCGTAACATGATTCAAAAAAATTATATTAAATTGCAAAAATAAAAATCACATTTAAAACCTTTTAAAAACATT